>WBZZ01001020.1:45000-47500 GCA_019918135.1 Paulinella micropora | reverse complement strand
GGTGCACAGTATGGCACCCCACGGGAAGAGGAGGTGGTTGGGCCTCTTCCCACTGGTTTCGAGGCTGTCGTTGTGTTGGCTCCGAGGCTATGTTGTTGTGTTGGTTCCGAGGCTATGTTGTTGTGTTGGTTCCGAGGCTCTGTTGTTGTGTGGGTTCCGAGGCTATGTCGATGTGGGTTCCGAGGCTATGTTGCTGTGTTGGTTCCGAGGCCATGTCGTTGTGTTGTTTTTTATAAGACATACACCACGTGGGATCAAAGGGGTATTTACATTCCGCGATCTAGGGGTGGTGACGGGTTTCGAGGCGTCCCAGATACTTACCACAAAACGTCCTCATGCGCTGGCAGACCGCATGAAATGTCTGCTACCCCTGTGAGTACCTCCAAGCGGGACCTACCCAGTCTCGTGGAGCTCTCACGCGGGGAAGATCAATCATTTGTAGTTGATTTCCTGCAAGGTACCCGACACTGTGCGGGCCTTCCTTTTGGGGCCTTCTATGCAGGATGGTGAGAGTCACTCTTCCCTCCCCAACATACTCACTGTAGTCCCTGTTGGGTCGAGGGATGGAGGCGCATGGCCCTCGGGCTCAGCCATGACAGATCAATATAAATATATATTATTATTATTATTATTATTATTATTATTATTATTATTATTATTACTATGATTATTATATTAGTGTTATTATTATTATTATTATTATTATTATTATTATTATTATTATCATTGTTATTATTATTATTATTATTATTATTATTATTATTATTATTTATTTTCATTGAACATACCGGCCCGTCTGGAAGTGTTGGAACTGCCCTTGCGGGGGTGTCATTAGAGCTTATCGTCAATTCTTCGTACTCCCCTCACGGGTGAGACGATGGAGGCGCATGTGCAGAAATGCATCAGACATTGACAGAGAAGCACTATTATTATTATTATTATTATTATTATTATTATCGTCCCTGAAAGGTGTTGGTGAAGGGGGGCGGGGGTTTGGGGGGAGGGGGGAAATGAAAATTGTGTAAACCCCCCGCATTTCCGCACCCCTGTCGGAATAAATCATGGTTTGTCGGAACCAGGAGGAGTTGGGTAATCATATTTGCAGAGTGGTTAGCCCCAGACTCGATGTTGATGCTGATATGATTTTTTTGGAATTCACGCAAATATTTGCGTTAGGGCAGTGTCCTGAATGCCAAAATTCGTTTGTTTTTTTCGCACCCCTGTCGGAATAAATCATGCTTTGTGGGAACCAGGAGTTGGGAGCTCATATTGACAGGGTTGCTAGCCCCAGACTCGATGTTTATGCTGATATAATTTTTTTGGAATTCACGCAAATATTTGCGTTAGGGGAGTGTCCTGAATGCCGAAATTGCTTGTTTTTTTAGCCTATTTTCTGCTCTCCCATCGGAATAAATCATGCTTTGTGTGAACCAGGAGGAGTTGGGAGCTCATATTGACAGGGTGGCTAGCCCCAGACTCGATGTTGATGCTGATATAGTTTTTTTGGAATTCACGCAAATATTTGCGTTAGGGGAGTGTCCTGAATGCCAAATTTCCTTGTTTTTTGGCAGTACTTGCCGGTGCGTCCGGCAATTGAACGTACGCTGTCGACGGGGCAGGGTGGTCCGGGGCCCTCCTCCCCCCCCCCCCCCCGGGAACCCAAGCCCTGTGATTGTCCGTACCCGTTCTGGTTGCGGGTGCACCCACACCTGAAAATTGAGGTTTTTTGCCACCAGGCGCCCTTTGCGGCACCTCGGCAATTCAACGTACCTGTCGAAGGGAAAGGGGGGGTCCGGGGGAGCCCTGCGATTGTACGTATCCGTTCTGGTCGCGGTGGCACCCACACCTGAAAATTGAGGTTTTTGGCCACCAGGCGCCCTAGGCGGCACCTCCGGCAATTCAACGTACCTGTCGAAGGGAAAGGGGGCGGGAGGGGGGGGGGGGGGGGGGGGGGGGGGGGGGGGGGGGGGGGGGGGGGGGGGGGGGGGGGGGGGGGGGGGGGGGGGGGGCGGGGGCCGGGGGGCCCTCCAAAAAGTGATAAGAAGTGGGGTTGGCGGGGTTTGGTGCGCGAAGCGCACCGGTAAACCATCCAGGTGTTTGCGCAGCCCCTAGTTATTATTATTATTATTATTATTATTATTATTATTATTATTATTATTATTATTATTATTATTATTATTGGACACCGTGATAGCCCAGTGGTCAAGTTCTACCATCTGGGCCCTGTCGCCAGTTCGATTCCCGTCGGTGCCACCAGTATTTTCATTGAACATACCGGTCCGTCTGGAAGTGTTGGAACTGCCCGTGCGGGGGTGTCATTAGAGCCTATCGTCAATTCTTCGTACTCCCCTCACGGGTGAGACGATGGAGGCGCATGTGCAGATTTGCATCAGCCATTGACAGAGAAGCACTATTATTATTATTATTATTATTATTATTATTATTATTATTATTATTATTATTATTATTATTATTATTATCATTGTTATTATTATTAATA
>WBZZ01001020.1:0-17500 GCA_019918135.1 Paulinella micropora | reverse complement strand
CGTTGAGGATATGCCATTAGCTGCATCAGTACGCCTCAGATATAGTAAATAATAATAATAATAATAATAATAATAATAATAATAATAATAATAATAATAATAATAATAATAATAATAATAATAATAATGATAATAATGATAATAATAATAATAATAATAATAATAATAATAATAGTGCTTCTCTGTCAATGGCTGATGCAAATCTGCACATGCGCCTCCATCGTCTCACCCGTAAGGGGAGTACGAAGAATTGACGATAGGCTCTAATGACACCCTCGCACGGGCAGTTCCAACACTTCCAGACGGACCGGTATGTTCAATGAAAATACTGGTGGCACCGACGGGAATCGAACTGGCGACAGGGCCCAGGTGGTAGAACTTGACCACTGGGCTATCACGGTGTCCAAATAATAATAATAATAATAATAATAATAATAATAATAATAACAATAATAATAATAGTAATAATAGTAATAATAATAAAAATAATAATAATAATAATAATAATAATAATAATAATAATAATAATAGTTAATAATGTATCTCCTGCCAATTGCTGAGCCAAAGGCCATGTGCATCCAGTCCTCCATTCCATAAGGAAAGTCCCCACACCAATCGGTGGAATAAAGGAAGTGACGGCATAGAACATTACTCTAGGAGCTTTAATAATAGTTAATAATAATAATAATAATAATAATAATAATAATAATAATAATAATAATAATAATAATAATAACGGTAATAATGGTAATAATGGTAATAATAGTTCTACCATCTGGGCCCTGTCGCCAGTTCGATTCCCGTCGTTGCCACCAGTATTTTCGTTGAACATACCGGTCCGTCTGGAAGTGTTGGAACTGCCCGTGCGGGGATGTCATTAGAGCCTATCGTCAATTCTTCGTACTCTCCTCACGGGTGAGACGATGGAGGCGCATGTGCAGATTTGCATCAGCCATTGACAGAGAAGCACTATTATTATTATTATTATTATTATTATTATTATTATTATTATTTGGACACCGTGATAGCCCAGTGGTCAAGTTCTACCATCTGGGCCCTGTCGCCAGTTCGATTCCCGTCGGTGCCACCAGTATTTTCATTGAACATACCGCTCCGTCTGGACCAGTATTTTCATTGAACATACCGGTCCGTCTGGAAGTGTTGGAACTGCCCTTGCGGGGGTGTCATTAGAGCTTATCGTCAATTCTTCGTACTCCCCTCACGGGTGAGACGATGGAGGCGCATGTGCAGAAATGCATCAGCCATTGACAGAAAAGCACTATTATTATTATTATTATTATTATTATTATTATCATTATTATCATTATTATTCAACCCAATGGCCTCAAGGCGTTAAACTGTGACGCCAACTCATAACCCTTTGGTGGTAGATGCTGGGGAGGAGGGTCGTTGCGCGCGTAAAAGATCTTAAACTCCGCATATGCTGGTTGATAGCCCAGGACCCAGCAGACACCAGATTGTTATGGGTGGGGTTTCGAGGCAGCTCTAGCAACCGCGCTTGGTGTATGCACTTGCACATTCGGTGACGTCTTGCAAGAGGTTGCTGGGACTGCGGAATAACCTCGGCTTAGTGCAGTCTTGCCCTCGGAGCTCCATCGGTGGCCCCGATCATCAGGCGAGAGACTGACACGGGGGGGTGGAGGACCTCGAACAAGGGTATTGGCGGCTTATGTCCGTTGAGGATATGCCATTAGCTGCATCAGTACGCCTCAGATATAGTAAATATCATTATTATTATTATTATTATTATTATTATTATTATTATTATTATTATTGGACACCGTGATAGCCCAGTGGTCAAGTTCTACCATCTGGGCCCTGTCGCCAGTTCGATCCCGTCGGTGCCACCAGTATTTTCATTGAACATACCGATCCGGCTGGACCAGTATTTTCATTGAACATACCGGCCCGTCTGGAAGTGTTGGAACTGCCCTTGCGGGGGTGTCATTAGAGCTTATCGTCAATTCTTCGTACTCCCCTCACGGGTGAGACGATGGAGGCGCATGTGCAGAAATGCATCAGCCATTGACAGAGAAGCACTATTATTATTATTATTATTATTATTATTATTATTATTATTATTATTATTATTATTATTATTATTATTATTATTATTATTATTATTATTATTCCAGCCCGATGGCCTCAAGGCGTTAAACTGTGACGCCAACTCATAACCCTTTGGTGGTAGATGCTGGGGAGGAGGGTCGTTGCGCGCGTAAAAGATCTTAAACTCCGCATATGCTGGTTGATAGCCCAGGACCCAGCAGACACCAGATTGTTATGGGTGGGGTTTCGAGGCAGCTCTAGCAACCGCGCTTGGTGTATGCACTTGCACATTCGGTGACGTCTTGCAAGAGGTTGCTGGGACTGCGGAATAACCTCGGCTTAGTGCAGTCTTGCCCTCAGGAGCTCCATCGGTGGCCCCATCAGGCGAGAGACTGACACGGGGGGGTGGAGGACCTCGAACAAGGGTATTGGAGGCTTATGTCCATTGAGGATATGCCATTAGCTGCATCAGTACGCCTCAGATATAGTAAATATTATTATTTTTATTATTATGATTATTAAACAGTAAGCAAGGTTACCCTTAATAGAGAAAGGAAAGAAGTAAGCGTATGTGTGTGTGTGTGTGTGACAGTGACACCCGTGATGACTTGGCACAACAACGGCAACAACAACAACAAAAACAGCAGCAGCAGCAGCAGCAACAACAACAAAAGCAACAACAACAGCAGCAACAACAACAACGACAACAACAACAGCAAACACACATACAACACGTATATATCATTGTTATCATACTGATGCTTTCTTTGGTAATATACTATAATTGAGAGAGATATGCAGCAAGTAAACCCTAAAGAAAAACGATGGACGTCAGAAAGACGGATATGAACATATGAGAAAGTACTTTGACACAGCCATCTTCTTCGCACTTGTAGGGCTTTTCTCCGGTGTGAATTCTAACACAATATAATTCAATCAGTACAATAATACAGTACAGTGCAGTACAGTACAGTACAGTACAGTACAATACAATACAACACAAGACAATACAATACAATACGATACAATACGATACAATACAAAACAATACAAAACAAAACAAAACAATAACGATAAAAAAACAATACAATACAAAACAATACATCACCTGCGGTGTCGCGTCAGGTGAGATGATGATGTGAAGGCTTTGCCACACTCATCGCATTTGTATGGGCGCTCGCCTATGGAAAAAAAAAAAGAAAAAAAAATTAACAAACACAAGCGGGGGGGGGGGGGGGGGGGAACCAAAGAAAGCGGATATGCATAGATGATGAATGTTACTTACCACATATATCACATATTGTACCTTGTAAATGATGTGAGAAACTTGCCTCTCTCTCTCTCTCTTTCAATCCACGCACCAAAAGAAAGAGAGAGAGAGAGAGAGAGAGAGGGAGGGGAGGGGGGGGGGGGGGGGGGGGGGGGGGGGGGGGGGGGGGGGGGGGGGGGTGAAGGAGAGGGAAAAACACAACCTACCTGTGTGAGTGCGATTATGGTTGTTGAGGTTGCTGTGGGGAGGGAAGGAGAGGGAAAAACACAACCTACCTGTGTGAGTGCGATTATGGTTGTTGAGGTTGGACGACGTGCTGAACGCTTTCGGACATTCACTGCAAGGAAGAGACGGGAAGGAGCGAGTGTATGTGTGTGTGTGAGAGAGAGAGTGTGTGTGTGTGTGTGTGTGTGTGTGTGAGTGAGAGAGAGAGAGAGAGAGAGAGAGAGAGAGAGAGAGAGAGGGAGAGAGAGGAGAGAGGGAGGGAGGGAGGGAGGGAGGGAGGAGAGAGGGAGGGAGAGAGAGAGAGAGAGAGAGAGAGAGAGATGATGATGATCATGATCAGAGAGAGAGAGAGAGAGAAAGAAGAAAGAAAGAAAGAAAGAAAGAAAGAAAGAAAGAAAGAAAGAAAGAAAGAAAGAAAGAAAGAAAGAAAGAAAGAAAGAGCGAGAGAGCGAGAGCGAGAGAGGGAAAGAAAGAGCGAGAGCGAGCGAGCGAGAGAGAGAGAGAGAGAGAGAGAGATCCAGAGAGAGAGAGAGAGAGAGAGAGAGATCGAGCGAGTGCGAGTACCGGCACTGGTAGGGCTTCTCTCCTGTGTGTATATGCCGCTGGTGAAGAGTCAGGTCTCCAGATGATGCGAACGCTTTCGGGCAATCGCGACAACCGTAAGGTTTCTCCCCTTTAAACAATATACGAGTACTTATATGCAATACAAAATAATACGATGTGATAGAACTTCAAGCTTGAAACACGAAGGAATTACCTGTGTGTGTACGCATGTGCCGCTGGTGTGTGCCAAACGTAGCGAAGGCCTTATCTTTGCACTCTGTACACTTGTATGGCTTCTCCCCTACAGCACAACAACTTTAAACAACTTACTCAACAACATGTTTGCCCATATTATTTATTGACATGCATTCGACACATATTATGATACACACGTGCAGGAAGCTTTTGATGGAGGAGGGAGTTAATACTCAACAACATGTTTGCCCGTATTATTTATTGACATGCATTCGACACATATTATGATACAAAATTTGATACACACTTGCAGGAAGCTTTTGATGGAGGAGGGAGTTATTGTTTTTGGGTCTGTTTATGTAGAGCACTACTTGGTCTCGTTCGCTTAAATAACTAGCATCAGGAGGTCTAGGTGTATAAATGAGAGACTAAAGGGAAGGGCAGAGTTTGCAGGTTCAAACCTGTATGCGTCCGCTCATGTAAGGTGCGACTCCCTAAAGAAGCAAGTTTGCAATATAAGATGGGAAGTGTTGCTAAAGGCTTTCAAGGAAATTTCACCTGAAGTCGCGAAGGACATCTTACAGTGGGAGCATTGGTATTTGAAACGTGAAACTTCAACTTGTCCTTGGGCTGGTGGAGGCTTCGTGGTGGAGGAATACGAGTCGCCTTCGACCATTCTATTTGGAACGGAGCATCGCCCGTTCACAAGCTAATTTTTTTCGCAAACCCATTGGGGGCCGGCACTTTTTGGGTATTTTTTGATGACCAACCAACCAGGAAGGTAAGTAGCCCATACTTTCAGCTACCAGCATGAGGCAGGCAAGGTTGTTGGCACTATAATCTTGACGCACACAGCTTCTCCATGTATTATAGTAGCTATGTACAGAATACTAAGCTTGAAATTTCTCAACTTGCTTCGTGTCCATGCTACAAAGATGGCAGGTCAGTCGTGGGCTTGCTCAGGTTGCTGGCGATTGACCCCCGGGCCGGCACTACTATCTGGAAAATAATTGGAATTTATTTATAGGACTGTCATGTCCGTAAAGGCACTATGGAACCTAGCAGGTGCTAGAGGAAAATCAAGCATTGAAAATTAAACTTTGACCTGCCTCTCCGCAATGCCATTCTTCATTTCCTGGGCCTCAAAGCAGTTGAAGAAAGGGAGAAAAACCATGGGTACAACCTTTTTTTTTTTTTTCGCATGAAGAGTGACTGACATCAGCACTGACATCGTTTCTTTTTGTCTTTGAAGTGCATTTTCATATCTCTTTTCACGACGGTCAATCCGAATCATGTACCCAGAAAGCATGTTGCAACAGACGCGCCCTCTTACAACTTCCAGAAAGTAAAAATCTACTTGACTTCGTGCTTGATACAGTTTACATTCTTCGGGTAAAATTTCTGGAAAGATGTTTGCATGACTTGAATTGATCGCAGTTGCGAGCTTGGCCCAAGTGTGCTCGAAACCCCAACTACCCTCTACTCACCACAACTTGACAAATTTTGCTGATTCGGCACGAACTCACAGACAGCCGCTATAAATAACTAACGAAACATCACACCTACATTATGCGACATCATAGACATGTATTCTCAGCAAGTTCAACAAGACTATATTAAATAAAAAATCCAAAAATACGTAAAAACGAAACTGTGCATTTTTTTGAGGTTCCTGCTGCTGAGATGATGTTGAGGTTCCTGCAGTTGAGATGATGGTGTTGATGCTGTTGATGATTGATGATGGATGATTGATGATTTACGATGTTGTTGTTGTTGAAGTTGCTATGCTATGTAACTATGTACAGGTAACTGTCGAGCACATGCTGTTACGAAAAATTTATTCGCTGCGTTGGATCTTTGGCACATGTTGCCTGGTACAAATGCTGGTTCCAGGCTTTCTCACCTACCTCAGCGACCGGGATCTTGCACGGCGTTCTTTTGAAGAGTACACTTTTCAGACCAGTTTAGCAGATTTGTTTGTTGTGGGAACTGCGCTCTGCTTCATCGTCACCCTCTTTCCAGCGCTGCTATTTATTCCCTTCCTGACCGTGGTGGCGGGAGCATCCACTGCAGGCTTGACAGCCGCAAAAGCTGCCTTGTTCACCCCACGCGACGCAGACTCGATCTTGTTGTTTTCTTTCTTCGCCACTTTCTCTCTCTTTCCTTTCCTGGTCACCTTGGGTTGGTATCGCTACCTCGCCATCACATACCCACTGACCGAGTTTGGCGTCTTTTCCATCACGGAGCAGGACATGCCGGCCCTGAGCAACAGCTTGATCAACTCAAGACGCGCCAAAACTTCAATCTTACCCAACGAGAAGTACACTCAGCTAGGCGAATCCAAACGGGTAAAAGAGGAACAGGAGCAGGAGCAGGAGAAGGTGGCTGCTGCTCAAGAGGCCTTAAGCGAAGAGGAGAAAGCCAAGCGTGCTGAGAAGGAGGCTTTGCGCAACGTCAAGATTTCCCGCTTGCTGACATGGGCACGGGCTGAGTGGCGCTTGCTGTTTCTAGGCACGTGTGCGCTTTTCTGCTCCTCGGCGGCCTCTCTGTCTCAACCGTACTACTTCGGAAAGATCGTTGGCGTGTGCTCACAACCCGACGCGGATAAAAGCGAGATAAAAGATATTGCGCTCATGCTGCTTTTGATTTTTGCCGTGGGAGGTGTGGCCACCTTGACCCGAGGGTATTTGTTCACCTTGGTCGGGGAGCGTTTGGTACGAACGATTCGCACACAACTCTTTGATTGTATCATCAAGCAGGACATTGAGTTCTTCGATAAGAACAAGACTGGCGAGTTGATGAATCGTTTGGCCAGCGACACGGCTATGATTCAAAACTGCCTCTCTGTCAACATCTCCATGGGGCTGTCCGCTCTGGGACAGATAACGGTGTCCTTGCTCTTACTCCTCATCACAAGTTGGCAATTGACTCTGATCATGCTGGCAGTCATTCCGGCCATTGTGCTTTTGTCCGTTGTCTACGGCGGTTTTACCAAGAAGCTCACCAAGCAGTATCAAGACAGCCTGGCCGCTGCCGCCCAAGTATGATGAGCTGTGTTGTTGTTGTTGTTGTTGTTGTCGTTATATGTATGTATGTATGTATGTATGTATGTATGTATGTATGTGTGTATGTATTCTGCATGTATGCATGCATGTATGTATGCATGCATGTATGTATTCTGCATGTATGCATGCATGTATGTAGGTGGGAACGGAGAGTATTTCCAACATCCGGATCGTCCGGTCGTTTGGTGGGGAAATTTTTGAGAGTCAACGATACAGAGATAGCATTGAAACAAGTTACCAGAAGGGTGCTCTCAAAGCCTTGGCCTACGGTGTCTCTCTCTCTCTCTCTCTATATATATATATATAATATATATATGTATGTGTGTGTATATTATATATATATATTATATATATATATATATATACTATGTATATATACTATGTATAGCTATATCTATATCTATATTTATAACTATATATCTTTTTCTATATCTATATCTATATCTATATCTATTATCTATTATCTATATCTATATCTATATACCGAAAGACCTTTATTCCTCTATATCTATATCTATATCTTTTCTATATCGATATCTATACCTATACCTATACCTAAATCTATGTCCATGTCCATATCTATTTAGGTGTCTTCGTGGGGTTCGTACTGTTCCTCTTCAACGCAGCTATCCTACTAGTTATCTACTATGGAGCCGTCCAGGTGACCGAAGGTATGTGTATGTGTATGTGTATGTGTACGTGTATGTGTATGCGTATGTGTATGTGCACGTGGATGTGCATGTGGATGTGCATGTGCATGTGTATGTGTATGTGTATTTGTATGTGAATGTCTATTTGTGTACATGTGTATGTGTACATGTGTACGTGTATGCGTATGCGTATGTGTATGTGTGTATTCTAGGGAAGCTCGACGTTGGGGAACTCACCTCCTTCATCTTCTATACATTGTACATGGTGATGGGCTTAACTATCGTTAGCAATCTCTACACCGATTTCATGAACGCCCTGGGAGCGTCTGTCAGGTTTTTGATTGATCCTCTTCTATGATTTGTTGTATAATGCATAATACTTCTTTGTTGAGAAAGGGAAAGATAGATAGATAGAGCTCTCTCTCTCTCTCTCTCTCTCTCTCCCTCTCTCTCTCTCTCTCTCTCTATATATATATATATATATATATATATATATATATATATATATATATATATATATATATATATATGTATATATATATATAAATATTATATATATATATATATATATATTATATATATATATATGTGTGTGTATATATGTATACATATATACATACATATATATATATATGTATATATATATATATGTGTGTGTGTGTGTGTGTGTGGGTGTTGTGTGTTTGTGTGTGTGTGTGTGCGCGCGCGCGCGTGTGTGTGTGTGTGTGTTTTGTGTGTGTGTGTGTGTGTGTGAGAGAGAGAGAGAGAGAGAGAATTTTGTTGGCGATTTGCAGAGTCTTGAGAGAGAGAGAGAGAGAGAGAGAATTTTGTGTGCGATTTGTAGAGTCTTCGCTATTCTGGACACTCAGCCTCAAATTCCTACTGAGGGTGGTATCACTCCATCGTTGAAGGCAGCGTCGTCCGTCCCTTCACTCACCAGCCTTTCTTCTTCTTCTTCTTCTTCTTCTTCTTCTTCTTCTTCCTCTTCTTCTTCTTCTTTCCCTGACGACGACCAATCCTTGCTCCCCAGCAGAGGCAGCGGTCCGTTTCAACACAAACGTAAGGGCAAGGGAAGGTCACCTGGTGATGAGCCACTCTTGCTCTCCGTGCCTCAACCCGCATCGGAAACACCAGTAACCATTATCCGACAGGGCGAGCAGAAGCGACAGTTGTCGATTGAGACGGGCACGATTGAGTTCAAGAACGTGACATTTCGCTACCCTATGCGACCTGAGGTAGCTGTGCTGCAAGGGTTCAACTTGTCCATCCGGGCGAGGCAGACGGTAGCGCTTGTGGGGCCGTCGGGATCAGGCAAGTCAACCGTACTGAGCCTGCTGCAAAGGCTCTACGACATTCACGAGGGAGATATCACGATTGACGGTTGCAGCGTGCGGGACATTGACCCGCGCTGGCTCCACAGAGCGATCGCCGTGGTTCCTCAGGAGCCCGTCCTGTTTTCCGGCACGATTGAATCCAACATCGAGTACTCGCGATTGACGCAGCAATGCAACAGTCTGAACCCACTCGTGGAGACAGAAAGGCCCATGTCAAGGGAGGTTCCTGGCGTGGCTGCCGACGTGGTCGCGGCGGGTAAGCAGGCGAACGCACATGACTTCATCATGTCTTTCCCAGAGGGATACAAGACGGTGGTGGGAGAGCGTGGTGTCAGGCTGTCGGGGGGGCAAAAACAGCGTGTAGCAATTGCTAGGGCTCTTCTAGCCAACCCTCGCATCTTACTCCTCGACGAAGCAACCTCGGCGCTGGACTCTGAAAGTGAGCAGATGGTCCAAGAGGCAATTGACCGCTTGATGCAGAGCCGCACCGTCATTGTGATCGCCCACCGATTGTCTACTGTACGGGATGCCGACTTGATTGCTGTTTTCTCCAACGGACGTGTTGTCGACATAGCACCACATAAGGAGCTCATGCAAACCAGCGACATTTATCAGAATTTGGTGAAGCGTCAACTGCAGTGGGGGAACCAGGACGAGATCCCCGCGCTGGAAGGCAAAGGAAGCAGAGCATCGCCATCGCCTGACGTCGTGCTTCATGCGCCTGCCACTTCACACGAAACTTGAGGCAGTGTGATATTTAGAGATTACTATTGCACTATCCCCGCGGGACTGGCTTCGGGCTGGTGGGGGGTGAAAAGATTGTCTTGTCAGCAGCAGAGCTGACGGAGGAAGAGGAAGACAGACTGGGAGAAGTGCGTGAGTTGGCGCGCTTGGCCCTGGAGACTGCGCGACACTTGGATGAGACCCGAGACTTCTTCAAATAACCGGCGGTGCACACCTGCTATCGGGCGTCAGTGGCCGAACCTTTACCCCTCAGTTGACTGAGCCGACGCGAACTTTGGTCTCGATTGGCTCACGGCGTACCCTAGAATGCTTCGATCAATCTGTGGCTATCACTTCTAGATTCGGTTTAAAAATTGCATCAAGCAACCCTTATTATTATCTTGACATTTCAGCGCTTAAGCAGAGCAACGCCCGACGTCATGCTTCATTTGCCTGCCACTTCACAAAATTTGAGAAATTTAACACGTGATATTTATTTTTTTACTGTAATATTGGTTCATCGCTGTCGGCGTGTTTCAAATGCTTCTAACCTTATCCAGACCTCTCAAGAATTCGTCTTAAGGTGTGATATTGACGTTTGATGTCTATTAGTTTGATACTTTTCAAAGTAACATCATAGTGCGTCTTTTACTGCCCCCCCCCCCTTCCCATCTTACTTTTTTTATTTCTTAGTTCTCCTAATCCGTTCGGGTGGCAAGTATTGTCTATATTAATATATTAATATTAAAATATACCACTTCTATTAATATTACTCTTACGCTTCCCACTTATTCCTACTAGTGGCAAGTATTTTTTTTTACAAGTGTTTGCGTAAACTTCGCATATGTAGTTACTCAGCTCCCTATTGTATTAATATCATCTCAAAATGCTAATCATGAAAGTTTTGAAGTTTTTTTTTTTTTTAATATATATTAATATATATATATTAATATATATTAATATGTATTGCTGTTGACATTCAAGACAAAAAAAAAATTGATTTTTCTGTTTTGGTTGGAATTTCAGTTTTGGTTGGAATTTTGATTTTGGGTGAAAATTTGAATTTTTCAAATTAACTGCTATATTCGTCCGCAAAATATCGTAAATTTTCGCGAAATGTTACCGTTAAATTTGAAAATTTGAATTTTTTTCACAAAATGAAAAACTGTTATCGTTAAATTTTTCGCGAAATGTGACAAAATCGTTGTAATGTACTATTAATACACATTACTCCACCTAGTCAATTTACCGGTAATTTGGATAGTCTTAGTCATAGGCAAATTCATGGGCCGGACAGTTATTAATACCTTTATTACTGACAAGGACACTTTCTAGAGTATTCGTGAATCATAGTCTGGAATGCCTAAAATCAAATGAGTATTACCATTCTGTTAAGGTCACCATATTTTGTGTGACCCAAAGTCATTAAAAGTCTTTTCTTCGGTTATTCTTTACCCTTAGCGGGGTAGCTTCCCTAAACTCTGCGTTTGAGTGATAGATTACTTTGGTTATGAGCCTTGACAAGGAGGCAAGCGTGCCAAAGCACGTATTGAGTCAAGTGCCCATATTCGAGGGCAACGACCAAAGCTTTTGGCCTTGGTCAAGCAAGTTTCAGAAGCACATGCAAGAAATATCTGTCCACGTGGCAGAGATGGTATCTGTGGCATTAGCCGACCCAGCTAAAGCCAAAAGGGATTTTTCTTACGACGAAGCAAGGGCTAAGACGGCAGAAGACTTAGAAGAGCCCGACACGCCCATAAGTGATAGTGAGGAAGATGAAGAGTCAGACACCTCTCAGAGAGGAAGACAGAGACCCCAGACAAAGAAAGAAGATATCAAACAGCCAGAAGGTTGGGATAAAATGACAGCAGAACAAAAGAGAGAGTGGAAAGAGAAAGAAGCAAGGAAAAAGAAAAGACAAAGTATGAAACAACACACAAGAAGAAAGACAGCTATCCGCAAAGAGAAGAAATATTATGAAAGGATGAAAAATTTGCAGTTATGTCTGTCTGTGGCTTTTTCCAAAGACAATGTATCTAATTTCCTGCGAACACAGAAGACGAACGGACACATTGAAGAGTTGATAGCAGTAAGAGATCAACGGGGAGGCATTTCCGGAGCAGGTAGGTACATATTAGAGGAAGAGTTTGAGAGAACGAGACCAAGGGCAGGTCAGAGGTATGTAGACTTGCTAAATGAATTTTCTCGCAAAGAAAATCCAGCTTGAAAGTTTACGTGGGGCGCCATTTTCCGATGAGGAAGCAAAGAGAAAGCTATTTAAGAAATTGCGCTACCATCCAGCTTTCGGGGATAAATTTCAGGTGGACCACTATGATCTCCCGGCCAGACTAAGACCAAATTTCTCGGAACTATGCGAAGCATCTAGGGAAAGATGGTTAATGTGGGAAGAAAAAGAAAGACGTAACAATTTCCGTGAGAGAAAAACTCAAATTCGCAAAGACAACAACAAGAAATCTCGGGATGGCAAGCAGCGGCAAGAGACCAATCTCCTGATGGATAATAAAGGGAAAAGGGGAGACAATAAACCGGGACCAAAGACAGCTCCAAACTGGACGCTCAAAGTCACGTGTTTCGGATGTGATGCCAAAGGCCATACCATGAGATATTGTCCGGTGATTTCGGAAAAGTTCCGCAAAGAAGGAAAATTAAAACGGAATCAAACGGAAGACAAAGGCACGGAACAAGAAAAGAACGAACAAAAGAACAATTACAAAAACAAAAAGAAACCTTTTCATAAGAAAAAGAAAGCACTCACTTTGATAACAACCGGCAACGACAAAAACGAAGACGAACAAAGTGACTCTGATACAAACGTTGCTTTAATCCATATGGGGAACACTTATGATAAGAGCGATGATGATGAGGAAGAAAGAGAAAGAGATGACGAGCAACCAAGCTCACCTCATCACAAATCTACAAGTCCCCAAGCCCTTTTGAACGATACAAAGACTACACCTAGGGTAGGGAATAGACATAGTGAGAGTGGAGAAGGACGGGAAGTGCGGTTAGTATCGGCCACCCTACGAGGTCCCTCCTCACTACGGGGAGAAGGCAAGGAAGTGCGGTTAGTATCCGCCACCCCACGATGTTCCCCAGTCACCCCTAACCCTAACGAAACTCCTTTGAAGCTTGAGATTTCTTACGGAGTCACGCCTGACACAAAATGTGCCGGAATAAACAGACGCAAAAAACCGTGTAATGTTTGCGTTGAAAAATCAAAAGGAAAAGGAATATACGCAAATCACGCGAAACGATTATCTTATGCGAGGTACTGCGGATATCATGCCACACAAGACCCAGATTATCCGGAGTTGGATTTGTCGGTAAGTCCCGTGTTGCGTCCCCCCAAATCTCCTTACTACCCAGACGAACGATGTCTTAAAGCTGCGGCATTGGAAAAGTCTCATAAAATTACGCAAAGACTCGTTTTCGGGGAATTTGAAACTTTACGTGATAACAAAATTTTCCACAATCACAGCACTCCCACCAACACAGACAACAAACACGCAACCCATCAACCCTCCCGTCATAACCTTCAAAGATATAAATGAAATAGCTAAAACGTTGATGAATGAGTGCGTGAGGGGAATGAATGGAGAAGTGATGCGTGTCGTGAGTGGCGAGCTAGAGAGAGATGACTTTTTGACTGACATAGTAAGAGCAATAGAAGGAATGTACTTGGAGAGAGCAGTCAGACAGAGTCCCATCACTACACCTCCACAACTCACAGAAGAGGGAAAAGGTGAGGGTAGAGGAGTCTCTGAGGGTGAACTAGAAACTGAGACAGAGACAGAAGGAGAGACAGAGCATGTACTGATACATGTGAGAAAAAGAGTGACGAAAAAGAGAGACATGACAGTACAGGATAGTGGAGCAAGCACAGACATATCATGCAGAGAAGACAGATTGACGGATGCCGATGAGATAGACCCGGTAGAACTACTGACAGGTAATGGAGAAAGGGAGTTGAGTAAGTCAGGAAGAGCTAGGCTGACTGTGATAGATGGGAAAGGAAGGCCTATAGCAGTAGAAAAGAAGATGTTACTCGACACTACCTTACCAGTTAGCATAGTCTCTACAGGACAGATGGACCACAGACACAACAGATCAGTCATCCACCAAAACGGACAGTTAGTAATACTCAAACACCCCATCCACATTAACGAGAGTGACATATTAGTAAGGGGAAGATTAATTAAGAGTATGATATATAGATGGGATGACGAATATGATGAACCATTGAAAGTCAACGAAAGATATGATCCTTTCGCAACAAGGGGGTAGAAGGGGAGGGAAGCCCCACAAATGAGAACAAAAACGAGACAAGTAAGCATGAAGTAAATAAGAGAGAGAAATAATTACACGTAGATATAGTATTATATGAAGCTTACCCCAGAAAGTCAGACAAACCTAGAAAGATAGGAATCAAGCTTTTTCACTATGCCTGTGGGCATTATGGGTTAACAAAGATGCGCCTATTGGCAAAAATTTTGAACATTAAGTTAGTTGGTGACGAGAGCGATGTCAGATTTTGCGAATCTTGCATGATAGGAAAGTCTAAACGTTTGCCACGTTTTGCAATTAATACAATAGAAAGAGCCAAAAGCCAGGTATAATTCTACACATAGACACATCAGGACCGTGGGCAACTAGATCAATAGGTGGTAAACGGTATAAATTTTCGGTCACCGACGACTACTCACTGTTCATTCTTGACTTTTATTTAGCCCATAAGAATGAGTTTGTAGATTGCTTAAAACAAGCTGTAGCCTTTTATGAAAGACAGACAGGAAACAAAGTAAAGGAAATTCGCGCAGATCAAGAATTCCATATCCGGAGGAAGTCATTAAGTGGTGGAAAAATATTCGCTTTATTTGGAAAACCTCCGCGACAAACGATAAAGACGGGAATCCTATTGCGGAAAAAGTGAATGATATTACGGCGGGGCCTGCACGAGCAATGAGATATCACGCTAAATTACCGCCGCAATTCTGGGCAGAATTAGAACACGCAGCAACAACCATTCACAACATACTACCGGCAATTCACGGGGAACGCAAAGGAATTTCGCCTTATGAGCAGTTGTTAGGTAGAAAACCAACACTCTTTCATTTAAAACCAATAGGATGTATGGGTGTGTTACATATACCTAAGACTAAAGTGCGAAAGGGAGAGTACAGAGGGAAAAAGGTGATGCTAGTAGGATATGATCTATTTCGGGAACTATACCGCGTATGGGATGGTAAGAAGATAATTTCCGGAGTGAGAGGTGTGAGATTTAATATTCACAAAATTGGTAAACAAGCTCATCCTCCTAAACTAGTGTCGTGGGATAATGATGACTCTGAGGGGGAGATTGATAATGAGAGCGAGCAACCACACACATCTCCACAAGCGTCACCACCCCAATCACCACCCCAATCAACACCCCAATCACCACCCCAATCACCACCTCAATCACCTAAGTCACCGCACAACGTCAACAACGACCACCCAACAACACACTTTGATGAAGTTGAGGGGGAGACAGAGAATGTTGATATCGATGCGAATGAGAATGAGCATGAAAATGAGCATGTGGAGAAGAATACATTGGATCACAAACATACACGCCTACACACAAGTCCAGAGCCACATTATCCACAACAATTACCCCCAGAGCACAAGATCAAGCCACAAGAGCATACAAATGAACAAGATCCAACAGATCCACTAAAAATACATGAAAGAAGAGCATACGAAGAAAAATCACCACCATCTAAGGGATTAACGTGGGAGCAGAGTCAGAGAGTAACGGAGAGTAACATAATCCCCGGTAAAAGGCAGCGCAGCAGTAAAGAGATTTACCCCTATCAATGAGCCCAAGAGAGAAAAGAGAGAGGCTCAAGAGCTAATAGGTAAGGTAGTAAGAGTGCCCGCGCGTGCATGGGGAGATGGATGGGCGAAGAAAAAGTACGGTGAGGGATGGGAGAGCATAGTACGAGTAGGGGTAGTCAGCAGAGTGAGTGACCCCAGAGATAGACTCGTAGTAAGAGACAGACCTCAGCCCACCCACATAGTTAAGTTTGAGGACGAAGAAGAACGGATGTTGAATTCGGAAATCCTCAAATACTCCATGAAAGATCCCGAATACCCGTTACAAAGTCCCGCTAATATGTTTTTATGCGATGAACGTATGGTGGCAGATGAGATTCGTGATTTTTATTTGTATGTAGATATCAGAGTACCCAAAGATGTCATAGAGGAAGGTTTGACAGCTAAAGATGTTTTAGAGGGTATGAAAACAGAGCTAAAAGCTCTTCAATCCTTTAACACATACACATGGGTACCCCATAAGGAGGCAAGCAAGGCAGGAGTTAGTAAGATAGTTAGATTGACATGGGTTCACAAAGTAAAGTTAGATGAGAACGGGAAAAAGTTCATAAAGTCTCGTTTAGCTTTACGGGGAGATATGTTAGAACCCGATGTTAGCTATAACCCAGATCAGCTCTTTGTTCCTTGCGCCGCGCACCATTCACTTTTATTTCTCGCCAAACTAGCTGCCTGGCACAAACACAAACTATACGGCATAGATTTTAAAAATGCATACCTAAATGCTCGTATGAATGACCCTGTTTATGCATATGCGCCAGAGAGTGTAGACAGAGAAGGGCATGAGGGGATGATATGGCGTATAGATGGTGCTTTATATGGTGCACCACAGGCAGGAAGAAGATGGTATGAGATATTAGCACCCAAGTTAGAGGAGCTAGGTTTTAGGTTGCTAGATTCAGACTTATGTATGTTTGTAGAAAATGATAAAGCTTTGAGAGAGGCGATAGTAGGGATATTTCATGTTGATGACTTGTTGTTCACCGCACCAAACAAACAAGCATATGAGCGTTTTGCGTCCGCATTAGAAAAACATTTCCCGCTCAAAAGACTCGGTATTGCCCGTGAATTCAAAGCAATAGAGATAGAGCAATCGAACGGAAAAATAATTTTGCATCAGCGAAAATATCAGCAGCAGATACTAAAAGAGGTAGGCTACGATTCTGCTAAACCCGTTAGTACTCCAGCGCAAGAACATTTCACGGAACCGATGTCGGAATCAGCTAGCTTGCGAAAATGTTCAATTCCTAGTCTAGTTGGTCGTTTGCTATTTCTCGCAAAGATGACAAGACCCGGTATAGAACAAGCACTAAATTCGGCAAGTGTCATGCAAACTATCGATAAGGGAATAACTTATGCGATGTTAGGCAGAATCTTTCGTTACTTAGTTAACTCTTATCGAGGTTTAGCTTACCATGAGCCTAAGTCAGAGCAAGAAGGGCAAACCTATCCAAAACTTTCCATGTGGCCCGACGCTGCTCACAAAGTTTGTAAGAAAACAGGGAAGTCCCGCACTGGATTCATGATCCTATG
>WBZZ01001019.1:0-20502 GCA_019918135.1 Paulinella micropora | reverse complement strand
GATGGGGAGACATCGAGATATGCTGTTCATTACCGAGATTAGATAATGAAACAACAATGCCTGCGTCGTCTTGCTTTTGCCCGTCATCGGCAAGAACTATGCCGGTTTGCGGATGGCCGGATTTCTCCCGTGGAACCGCGACACGTGCAAGCTGTTTCGCACTGGTGGTTTTGCTAGTACTTGGCGCACTACTAGGGCTTCGGCGTGCTGGCGATGCGCGCTGTGCCTGTTGTACTGGAACCGCGACACGTGCAAGCTGTTTCGCACTGGTGGTTTTGCTGGTACTTGGCGCACTAGGACTTCGGCGTGGTGGCAATGCGCGCTGTGCCTGTTGTACTGAAAGAGCGGTCGATGAGGCAGCCGCGTGCGTGGCCTGCTGTTTGGCACTGTGGGTTGGCGCAGGAAGAAGCAAAAAGCTAAGATCAGGTTCTTGGTTGATGCTTTGACTGTTTGGGCTTGGATTCTTTTGGTCTTGTCTCTGTGCTGACCCTGCGCCTTCTTGGTCTTCGCCGTCGTCTTGGTCTTCGTCGTCGTTTTGGCCTTCTTCTTCGCCGTCTTGGTCTTCATCGTCTTCTTCGTCGTCTTCTTCGCTGCCCAGTTCAAGCCCCGCGCGGCCTGTCCTCTGTTGTGTCGTTTGAAACCGTACGGAGCGCCCCCCCCGCCCTGGTTGTTGTGGCTTTTGTGGCGAAAAGCGGGGATACATTGGCGCATTGATGTTCACCTGCGGTTCTGATGACTTAGGCGGCACGGGCCGCTGTTTCTGTTCCTCTTCGAGTACAGCTGTTAGATATTTGGGCCACCTCAGCGACGGAGTGTTCGTGACAATCCAGAACACGTTGTACAAAAACAAGTTCCAATTGTGGCGCTGGGCTTGCCTTTTTGCATAAACCTTCAGTTCGGCTGGACCCTTTTTTCCGTCCAGATCTGCACAAAGCCCATTGACCAACGAGTAGGCCAGCGCTTGGGCGTACAAAACTGGGATTTTCGCTTTTAGAACCTCTTCTGGAATTACTTGGAAAGAGTCGTCTGGTATTTTACCAAGTACGTACTCCTGCATCGACACCAATTCTTGGTACGTACAGACCTTGTCCGCTTTCAGTTTTGCTAGAGCCTTCCGAGCTTCAGTGTTTTCGGGAAAAGTCCACGCATTAACAAGAACTTGCCAATGTCTGACTAATATACCCGCCACAGAAATCGCAGAGAAATTAGGTTGCACGAAAAAACCTAAGGCATAGTTAGGCTCGTTGCTCTCTTTAGGCTCATGTTTCGACCATATTGCAAACGCGCTACCCCCGTTTTGGTCTTGTTCGAAGTTCCACGAGCCTCTGGTCAGCTCTAAGAATTGACGCTTCTCTTCGCTCGTTTCTGTAGCCAAGGTAGCTTTAAAGTCCTTGTACAATTGCGCAGCCTTTAAAAACCACCGATCCTGGAAATATTGGTACTGGTATTCTAACACCTGTTGGTATGTTTTAGCATCAAAACACTTGGCTTGACCGATCGAACCGAGTTTTTCCCAAACTCCTTGATAAAGATCGAGCTCCTTCGTATTGTTCTTGCATCTTAGGGCCCAAGCACTGACATCGTTTTCGTCCCAAGAAACATGTGGGGCTAATATCGCAAACCTGGTTACAGTCGTGCCGAAGGCGAACTTGTAAGTATCAGTGCTATCCGACAGTAAAGCACTGACAAAGTTTGACAGACCTTCATCGTTTGATGAAAGGTTTCCACGGCTCGAAAGATAAGCCCTGACCTTTTTTTCGATTTCCTCTTTGACCAAATAGAGTTCTTCGCGTTCGTGTTTAGGGTCGGGATGCTTACTATCACCGCCAATTTGGCCTGCGTCTTTAGCTTGCTCCTCGTCATCGACTTCTTTGTCACCACGGCCAGCATTTTCGGAGGCTTGTGGTGGGTCCATGACACAAGTTCCCGAGCCAACGCTGCTTTTAAAATGCTTATATTGGTCGGAATCCAAGTTTTTTTAGTAATGCCTTTATTTTGTATATTCTAAACGAGAACGACAAGGGGAAAAAAAGAACCGGGGGAGTGAGAGCGCAGTTTTTGGGGTGGGGAGGAGAGGGCTAAAGAGGGAGGGGGGGGGGGCGAAAGGTGGGGAATGCGTGCTGGACGAAAGAGAGAGAAGAGGTGGGAGGGAGAGGGGGGGGGGGGGGTGGAAACGCAAAGAAAAAACCTCTCTCTCAAAAAGCAGTTGACTTAGCCAAAAAAAACAAGAGGTGGTTAAGGAGGGGGACAGGGCTGGGGAAAAAAAGAGAATTGGCGCGATTCGCGTCCCTCGCACTCACTTCCTCCCCCCCCCCCGCCTTTCTCTCCCAATAGCTGCTCTTTTTTTACCCGAGGCAAAACCCGCGCGAAATAGCGTTCTAAGCCACGGAGGGGAAAAACAACAACAGAAAAAGGGAGAGCGTTTCAGAAGGGCTTCCACAAACAACGAAAAAAAAGGAGGGCAAGTAACATGCAATGGACGTTTGACAGCGCGGCCGTGTCCTGCGCTTACGCCTTTGTGGCGTGCGTCGTGAAAACGTGCCCCGCGGGCGTACTAGCAAACGCGCACTCCTGTGACACGCAGTGCCCTTGGGTACGAAGCCCGCCTTCTTCGCCCTGGTCCGCCTGTGCGCTGTCGGGCGCCATGCACTTGTGTGAGCCGCAGATCTGTACCGATTCTTACGGCAGATGCCTTCGCACGGGGCGCGCGATGGCCTCGCCGCAGCTGGAGGCCTCCGCCGACGATCTTCAGCACGGGGGGGCCCTGCGCCAGAGATCTTGGGCGGCGGGGCCCATAAGTTACTTCAGGACTCAAACAGAAACCGGCACGCCCCCTTTGGTACAACCAACACGCGCGCCGCAGCCCCGTCGCGTGCTGTCCTTAGAGAGGGTCTGGCTAAAGCACGACAAACAGCTGATCGCCAGGCTCTGGCTGGAGCAGGTGCAGCTACGCTGTGCGGGCCCCCCTGCTACGTTGCTACCGTTTGTGGCGATCTTGGAGCCGCTCGTCCGCAACGGTGCCTGGCCCTGGCTGTGGCCTTACCTGTTGTTTCTGATGTGCTGTGGCGCACCCGCCAGGGTCGATCTGGTCATAGTAGCAGAGACCGAGCCCCTGATCAAGAGCCTGCGCGCGTCCTTCCCCGAGCTTCTGCGCGGGTGTTTGCGGCCGCGTGCCTTTGCGCGCCTGAACTTGCTCGCCTTTGCTGCGGGGGACGCCTGGTAAAAAAAAGAGGGGGGGGGACCTAAATGGCCCGCGCTTTCTTTATTTTTGCCGCTCTAACCGTCTTCCCATTTCTCCATCCTTCCCAAATCTTTCCGCGTATGTACAAAGGGGGGGGGGGGCAAAAACATCCACGACGCCTAAAAGTACTAGTCCCTTTTGCCTCAAGTGCATGAGGCAAATTGATAAAAGAGTGAGGCAAATTCCAGCAAGTTTTATGCTTGTTTTCTGTATTTTATTGATAATTAAATATTACTAGATAATAAAAAATGAAATTTAAATGAAATTTCAAGTTGGTAGGTAGTGAAAAGAAGCAAATATGGATGCAAAAAAAAGTGACATAGTGGCAAAATATTTGCCTCAAGTCTGCCTCGATTTTGCATCATTTTTGCATAAAAACTTATGTAATTTTCAACAAATAACTTTGTTTTAATAAAATAATGAATTTATATATGATTTTGTTGCATTTTTCACAAGAAAATATTGGTGGCAGGTGGCACCTGGTGACTCACATTTTCATGACTGGTGACAGTATTATTACACTAAGTCAAAATGGAAAAACATTAGTTCCAGCAAGTTTTATGTTTTTTTTTTTGATAATTAAACGTTACTAAATAATAAAAATTGAATTTACTATGAAATTTTCAACTTGATCGGTAGTGAAAAGAAGCAAATATAGATGCAAAAAAAAAGTGACAGTGGCAAAATATTTGCCTCAAGTCTGCCTCATCATTTTTGCATAAAAATTTATGTAATTTTCAACGAATAACTTTGTTTTAATAAAATAATGAATTTATGTATGATTTTGTTGCAATTGGCACAAGAAAATATTGGTGGCAGGTGGCACCAGGTGACTCACATTTTCGTGACGTCACAAAATTATTACACTAAGTTAAAATGGAAAAACATTAAGCAAGCACGTCACAACACTTAATATATTGTTTTTCTTTCATAATTAATCATGGAGAATCTAAATATATATAGTTTATTATTAATAATAATAATATTAAGATCATTAACTTCAGTTGAAAATTGCCACATTATTTTTTCAAAATTTCCCTAAGTCATATATTAATACAACCAATACCGACTGTTTTCCAGCGCAGATTTAATTACAAATTCAATAGAGAAATGATTTAGTGAAGGTCTCTTAGCGCATTTACAGGCTCCCATTCTTCTGATGAAGAGGCAGACATATCCGACCTAAGATTTTGTTCTCTAATCGCTGCAGCCTCCCGTTCTTCGTCACTGCAAGCAAAGACCCTAGCAAACTGACGTCGGACACGAACACGAGAGGCAGAATGAGGACGATTTCTCTGATTTATGCTGGAAGCTGACAGAAGGGGACTATCATCGGAGCTAGATGAAGACGCTTTTTGTTTCTCGTCCGGTTCGGGGCTACCAATTCTCCGCCGCTTACGTAATCGACCACCACCTGCACGCCTGCGGCCACCAGCAGGTTGCTGCTGCGCCCCACCTTCAGCTCTGCGCACCTGCTCTAAATCATCAGCAAACACAGACAATACTCTTTGAACAAGAACAGGCTTTGAACCACTTCGTCGCTGGCCCTTCTCTGCCAGCCACGACTTAAGTTCTTTCACGGTAGCTTTCTTAAGACCCTCCTCAGTGGGATTTTCAGCAAGAATGGAAGTAACCCGTAAATGTGGAGCGGGAAACCTGCTTTCATCATCAAAATCGTGGTGCCTTTTTTCTTCCTCATTGAGATGCCTTGCTCCGTACCAAGCGGGATGAACGGGTGCTGCGCCCTCGTTCACAAACGAAGTCCTGGCCACATAAAGCCGCTCCTCCTCCGTCAATTTACTTACGTTTTCCTGCACCTCTGCTCGATCTGGAGGCACTCCCCACACATCCTCTGGCAAATCGTCCAGAACGCGAAAATGTGCTAGCCACTCATGCCTCGACTTATCCTTCATCGCAAAATGGCCCGGTCTGCCTGGCAAACCCCCCTCACCTTCGAATCCGTCCCAAATTATTCTGGTAAGCTGCGAATGATCAAGGACCTCATCGAACCACTCCTGCTCTTCCCGGGAGCAATACTTACCCGCTAAATACCGCACGTCCTTTTTGATTTTATCGGTCACCCACAGGGAATTAGCTAGCTTCTTTGGACGGTCGGATGCTGCACACCGAATGTACATGAGACAAGAAAAAAAGAAAGCACAAGTAAGTACCTGGCTCCTTGATGTACGGCCGAATGTCTTCACAGTCTGCAGAATCATTCACACCATGCCAATATTTCTGGGCGTCCCCCCATGTTTTCACCCTGACCCGGGGCATGTACCCGCTCTCTGAGCTCCCCGCCAAGTATTGCCAGGCCAAAGGCCTATTCCAGTACTTAAGGCTGGGATTCACGCTACCTTGGAAATACGCCTCCCAATCAAACTCTGAAGCTAAAAGCAAAAGGCAGTATGATTCTTTGTTTTTCTTAAAGCCTAACATTAGCTTGAAAAATGCTTGTGCAAAATTCGTAGTCATGAGTGTAGTGTTATATCCTAGATAGCGCAGCACAAAAAATTTCTGGTCCTGTACAGAATGGGAATGCTTAGTCACCATCCTATGAGTCTCAATGTGATTTCTCCACTTCCGTTGGATAATATGACAGAGAAACATCATAGTTGTGTCGGCAGTGTTTTCAATACCACCGTCCCAGTCAATATACAATTTCATGGCAGCTTTGGTGTGGGGGTGATAAAGTTCCCAACGCAAGAGCCAATACAAAAATGTCACATTTGCGTTAGGTCCATGAGCGATGTTGGGTAAATGAACCAGGATGAAATTTTTGTCATGTGCATACATGGTGGCGCCCCCCGCATGCAACCGCACAATATACCTACCCCTAAAGTCAGATGAACCGCGTGAGCACCAAGGCAGGTGAAAAGGCCTAGTCATGTCTATAGTCATGGACGTAACACGCTGAACATCCTTGCTCCTAATTGCAAACCAAAAATTAAACCCCTGGCATTTGCTTTAGGATTAAGATTACCCTTCCACTGCTCGCCGCGTACACCCACGGCGGGCCTCGCGGTGGATCTTATTATGAATGCGGTTATCCGTCCGCCACTTATCAGCCTCAGCTTTAGTCTTGAATCTGGACAGGGGGCAAAAAATACATAAAAAATCACACCATCACAATTAAGTTTTACCCTGCCTTGTGTGCAGCTGCAAGCTCGGTACAAAACCCACATTTCGCGAAGTCGCCTTTCCGAATCGGCTTGACCTTGCCGAACTCTGCTCGCCACACTTTCCTTACCAAACTTTCACTGGGGCCATCCGGACTGACTGGCCCGCTCAAGACCAGCTTGCGAGATTGGGCCCCCCACTCCGCTGAGACGTATGCAAAAATCTGAGGAAAATCCAATGTGTCCTGAAGGTGAAAGATACCATCTGCCACGGACTCATTCTCTTGCTCAACGAAAAACTTTTGATGGAGCAAGGTCCAACAAAGATCTTCGTTAGGGGATTCCCTTTTTCCATAGTCTTGAAAGTA
Source organism: Paulinella micropora (assembly GCA_019918135.1). Taxonomy (NCBI): domain Eukaryota; phylum Cercozoa; class Imbricatea; order Euglyphida; family Paulinellidae; genus Paulinella; species Paulinella micropora. Next base: position 13,774 of record WBZZ01001019.1, on the reverse strand, counting down.
GGTGTGGCCTTCCTTAACTCCCGTAAGAGCCCGTCTCACGGTTTTTTCCCCAACACCATGCAACCGTGTCCACATAGTACGGCAGATGGGGGCTCCCTTGTACCTATAAGCTACATTGCCTCTTATGTCTAGCATGCTTTCGAGCTGTGCTGCTACCCAGCCTGCTAATTCTGACCTATTAAGCTGGACTGTGTCTGTTCTAGCCTTGACTGCAGCAAAAGCATCTATCCATTTGTTGCAACGCAAATTTGTGCAGCAGCTCTCACCTATCTCCTCTTTTAGCTCTGACCAAGTGCAACCTAAGTACTTCTCAAAGCTTTTGGGGCGAATCTCCCTGCCTGCTTTCTTTCTTTTTTTTACTTTTCTTTTAAATCTTGTATCAGCAGGGGTCGGTCTGTTGACTCGAGGGATGGGGATACCCAAAGTGATATACAGAGGCAATGTGCTTGTGCGGTAATCTAATGTGTTGTGTGTACCACTATTGCTAGTGCTACATGCTTGTGCTGTGCTGGTGGGAAATTGCAAGGAAGATAGCAAGGGAGGGGCAGGTGTTGTTGGTGAAGTGAGTCCACTAAACACAGCAGAGAAAGTACTACTACTGCTCTTACTGACGTGGGACGGAGTAGAGGGCTCTAACGAGGGAAGCTTGGAAACGACCGGAGGGGCAGGTGTTGTTTGTGAACTGTTTCCACCGAACACAGCAGAGAAAGAACTATTACTGCTCTTACTGACGTGGGACGGAGCACAGGGCTCCAACGGGGGAAGCTTCGATACGACCGGAGTTGGCAACGCGGAACCAAAGACGCGAGCAAAGCTGCCAAGGCTAGGAGTTTCCACTTTGAGCGGGGGAGGGGAAGTTGTCTGTTTCGTGTTTGAAGGAGAGGGCAAAACGGAAAAAGTTCCTCCAAACACGTGGAGGAAAGTCCCGCCAACGCCCAGGGTGCTAGCGAGCAGTTTTCGTTTCATCCTAAGGGAAAGATAGAGAGCTACATAGAGATTGCAGGGATACAGGAGGGGTATAGGAGGGTAATATATTAGGAGGCAATGCAGAAAAGTAAAGTGCAAAGCATTCCTGGCTATCAGACTAAGGCCTCGGGGCTGGCATGGGTATTACGTCGCGCGAGGGGATGCAAGTGACCCTTCCCTCTCCCCGCAAGGACGATCGAATCGTCAGGTCCGTCATCAACCGCGCAGTGCAGCAACGCAAAAGCAAAAGTGCAAGGGAGAAAGAGAGAGAGAGAGAGAGAGAGGGAGGGAGGGAGGGAGAGAGAGAGGGAGAGAGATAGGGAGAGAGAGAGAGAGAGGGAGAGAGAGAGGGAGAGAGAGAGAGAGAGAGAGAGAAAGAGAGAGAGAGAGAGAAAGAGAGAGAGAGGGAGAGAGAAAGAGAGAGAGAGAGAGGGGGGGGGGGGGGGGAATTTGCCTCGCTAGTTGCTATCCTGCAAGGAAGCACTGCACAGAAGCAAAAAAAAAAAAGCACATGTGCAAGAAAGGCTGAAAAGAATAGAAATGAGTACCTGCTAATGCAAGGATTTGCAGCACATGGCCAACTAGGTGCAGCCTAAGGAAAATGCGAGGCAAAATGGGTTTTGCCTAGCAAGTTCCAGAAGTGAATGCATGCACAAAAATGCAGTGAAAAAGAAATAGGCCACGCATAAGACAGAACAAAATGAGTAAGATTGGTTACCTGTAATGCTGTGTCTGAGCCGAAACAGCAACAGGAGGCCCCCGACTTGGAAAGTGCGAGGCAAAAATGATTTGCCTCGCTGATTCCTGACACACACCCAAGGACACGGTTTGGAACCGGGAAAAAAAGGGAGATGAAGGAGGAACGCAAATGAGGAGGTTTGCCATAAATGTTTTCCAAGAAAAATGCATAAAACAGCATGAAAAAGTGCCGAGCACAACAAAGTCCTCATATTTTCTCCCCATGACCCCAATCTCTAAAAGGTCTATAGCGACCACCGGTCGCAAAAAACTTCAACTCAGTCATCTGCCGTTCGGACTACCATTTTTCTGGCCGGACTGACTGTGACCAGTTGAACCTTTTTCGAACACCCCACACAACCAGCCCCAAAAGTCGAGTGTTCAAAGCAAAGCAAGGAAGACAGTATGTCCAAAGTAAGTCCACTTTATGCTTGCCACTCAACCTCTGCGTCACTGCACCAAGTCATTCCCTTTTTTTCCCCCTTGGCCTTTTTTGTTTAGGTTGTCACGCTTATTGGTTACAAGAAGTCAAGGATGACTGGAGACGTTTTCATCGAAGTCGACAGCCACGACAACTGGCTTCACCTGGGCAAGGCTGGACAAGGCAAGGAGAAGTTCAAGTACTCGGGGACCGTGGACGAAGAGTCCTTTCTCAAGGCAAGGAGGCCTCTGTGGGAGTTTCCTGCCAACTTCAACGACGTCCCCGCCGGGTGGATCTGCCGTTGGACGACCCTTGAGGGTGCGGAACGAAAACCCAAGGCAAAGGTAGAATGGAAAGAAGAGGGAGGAGAGAAGAAAGAAGAAAGAATGAAGAAAACAGTGAAATGATTCCACGATGAACAAGTAGCAGATCAGCCGAAGAAGAAGAAGAAAAAGACTGACAACAAAGAGGGAGGAGACAAAGAGAAAGAGAAAGTGAAAGAGAAGGAGAAAGAGAAAGAGAAAAAGACTGACAACAAAGAGGGAGGAGACAAAGAGAAAGAGCCAAATAAGAAGAAGAAAAAGACTGACAACAAAGAGGGAGGAGACAAAGAGAAAGAGAAAGAGATAAAAACCAAGACAGAGAAGAAAAAGAAACCAACACGAGAAAAATTGTCGAAGGAAGACGAGGAAAAGAGGAGGAAGCAGTTAGATGAGATACAAAGGAAGGCGGAAGCACAAGACAAGGCTAGAAAAGAACAAGCACGGAAAGAAAAAGAAGAAAAAGACAGGCTAGAAGCAGATGAAAGGCAAAGGAAACAGAAAGATGCAGAGGAAAAAGCAGAACAAAAAAGACTAGCAGACATAGCTGCAAAAGAAGAACAAGAAAGACTGAGAAATGAAGCACTGAAAGAAATAAAACAAGACAAGCCGGCCGGTACTCAGTCTGGTTCGGATGAAGTGAAAGACACAGAGAATAAGACCATTACTCCAGAATCGTCAGATTCGAAAGCGAAAAGCACGGAGGATGAAGCAGAGTCGAAAAGCAAGGTGGCTGAAGCAGAGTCCGCTTCGCAGAAGCCAGAGTCCAGTTTGCCGCCGAAGCCAGAGTCAAGTTTGCCGGAGGGAGATCCTTTGAAGTCTGCCTCTCCCCCGTTAATCGATGTCGATGGTGTTGACACCGTGCCCCCCAAAGGCATTGCACCCGACGCTTTCTTTTGCCGATCAACCAACAACCATTCTTTTGACAAAGGGGACTTCTGCATAGCGTACCACCCCCCCTCCCCCCATATGAATGCACTTTTTTTTTCATCTCTCCTGTTGTTTGCTGTCAGAACTCTGTTGGAATATGCAACCCCTGGCGACAACCCTACTCGTCAGAAGATTGCAGTTCTCGCAGAGCTGAAGAGTAAGAATATGAAGAATTTGAACACCCGGCCCCGCAAACTGCTCATCACCAGAGAGGGTGAAGAAGTTATCTCGTGCGGGTCAGTTGCATTGTATTTTCTGCAATCAATCTCATTGTTATGTGCACAGGGCGGTGGTGAAGCTGTCAAAGCAATTTCTGAATTGGAAACAGAAAGACATCACTGATGTAAAGAAGACGCTTTTTATTTCTCGAAAGGTAAAGGTTCCGGGTACCAACACTACTTTCCGCCAGTTTCAGTTTATTGGTCAGAAAGCCATCGACGCCGACCGATCGAAGGCTGTCGGTGATTGCGACCCGGAGGTATGGGACCAAGAAATCACCCCAGCTTTGGCATTAATGAGTTCACCCGAACCAGATCCTACTACCGGTGTGGTACCGCAGCGGCCGCTTGACACTCTGCCACGTATATATGATTTTGTTTTCATTGATGACCAGCCTCAGGTAGCAGGTGAGTGGCCGAATGGCAGACCTAAACGTGTGGTAAAGGTGAAGCCTGAACCTACTCCGCCCAACCAGGTTCCAAGAAATTCTGCCCTCGATATCTCTGATAGTCCTTCCAATTTATTTTGATTTGTTGCAGGCTAGCAAGAAGCCGGCCAGTAAGACCAGTACCAGTAAGGCAGCGGCTGCTACTAAGGGGTCACGCAAGAGCAAGCAAGGGAAACAGAAAAAGTCTAAAGTACCTCAGTTACCTCAGTTGCCTGTTGAGGATGATGGTAGTGAGGAACACAAGCCTGAGGATGACCCCGAGTCCGATGATAGATCCAAGCCCAATGATGATCATGGACCCACGCCTGACCATAAGGAGCCACCGCTGACACTTCAATCGATCACGGGCGTTTTTGAGGCCTTGTTGAAACAGCGTCAGCTAGTGACTAGCAACCCGAATTGTCATCATTCCGCTGGACCAGCCGCAAATGTCTCTTCCGCATCCGCCACAAACATCTCCCCCGTTGATTCATATGCGAGTCAGGCTGAAACAGAGTCTGAAAAAAAAAAGCTGCAAGCTCAAGCAAATAAGTTACAAGAGGAAATAGCAATCCTTAAGCAGCAGCTTGCACATGCTCAACAAGCATCCAAGCCAGTCGTTGCAAGTGTTTTACGTACAGGTGCGCAATTGCTTGAGGAAGTAGATGAAAATGTTAGCAGCCAAAATGCAGTCACCCACTATTCAAAATCACAGCCACGCATATTACCAACTCATGCACGCCGTGAAGCAGAGCTGTGGGATTACCACCTTCTTGTCGAGCAGCAAATGCTCGCCCAGCAACATAAGTTTGCTAGGGATACCATACTGAAACGAATGTTTTATTAGTATTTTGTGTTTTCTTTTACGCTTCACATCTCCTTATTGAATTCCATTTTATTTTACCTTTTGAGCTCTCCAGTTTACTCGACTTTGTGAGTGGCAACTTGAAGTTTTTTATTCAACAGTGTTTGCGTAAAATGAAGTCAAATTTATTAAAGACTTGTTGCTAATTATATATATATGTGTGTAATTTAAATACGCTTTTGATAATCACTGAAATCAATTGTAATTAAATCTGCGCTGGAAAACAGTCGGTATTGGTTGTATTAATACATGACTTAGGGAAATTTTGAAAAAATAATGTAGCAATTTTCAACTGAAGTTAATGATCTTAATATTATTATTATTAATAATAAACTATATATATTTAGATTCTCCATGATTAATTATGAAAGAAAAACAATATATTAAGTGTTGTGACGTGCTTGCTTAATGTTTTTCCATTTTAACTTAGTGTAATAATTTTGTGACGTCACGAAAATGTGAGTCACCTGGTGCCACCTGCCACCAATATTTTCTTGTGCCAATTGCAACAAAATCATACATAAATTCATTATTTTATTAAAACAAAGTTATTCGTTGAAAATTACATAAATTTTTATGCAAAAATGAGGAGGCAGACTTGAGGCAAATATTTTGCCACTGTCACTTTTTTTTTGCATCTATATTTGCTTCTTTTCACTACCGATCAAGTTGAAAATTTCATAGTAAATTCAATTTTTATTATTTAGTAACGTTTAATTATCAAAAAAAAAAACATAAAACTTGCTGGAACTAATGTTTTTCCATTTTGACTTAGTGTAATAATACTGTCACCAGTCATGAAAATGTGAGTCACCAGGTGCCACCTGCCACCAATATTTTCTTGTGAAAAATGCAACAAAATCATATATAAATTCATTATTTTATTAAAACAAAGTTATTTGTTGAAAATTACATAAGTTTTTATGCAAAAATGATGCAAAATCGAGGCAGACTTGAGGCAAATATTTTGCCACTATGTCACTTTTTTTTGCATCCATATTTGCTTCTTTTCACTACCTACCAACTTGAAATTTCATTTAAATTTCATTTTTTATTATCTAGTAATGTTTAATTATCAATAAAATACAGAAAACAAGCATAAAACTTGCTGGACTTTGCCTCACTCTTTTATCAATTTGCCTCATGCACTTGAGGCAAAAGGGACTAGTACTTTTAGGCGTCGTGGATGTTCAAAGGAGGGAGGACCGAATGCTCGAGCCTGTGGGCGCGCCATAGCTTTGCGCTCTGACTTAAACCCTACGCCCCGCCCCCTCCTTCCACACACACAGCACTCTTTTTACTAGTATGCACGTAATAATAATAACAGATATAAAAAGAACCGAACAGGACCGCCACGAAAAAAGGGGGGGGGTGGAGAGAGGTTTGGGGGAGGGGGGAGGCCGAGAAATGAAACGGTGATAATAAACAAGGGAGCGAGGGAGGGGGGGGACTTATGGCGCAGAATGTGCTAGTAACGGTTGCCCTTTGCTTTTCCTTTCTGGGAGAGGAGGGGGGAGGGGGGGGGGGTCGGAAAGAAAATGAAAGAAAAGAGTCATCTTTTTCTTTTTGGCGGCCTTTGTTTCTTTTAATACTCTTGTTCTTTGGCTTTAGAGAGGTTCAAATCGCACGTGCGGGCAGGCTGTAATCTTGGTTTCTAGATGTCTGCTCCGGGAGATGGGAAACAACCTGAAGTGACGATTGGAGACACACTCAACAAAGCTTTGCTCACTTTGCTGTCCATCGCAGAGTTACGTCAGGGAAGAAAAAAAGAAGACGTGATCCATCTAGCAACGGTTGTCAAATACAACACGAGCAAAAGCGCGCCTGAGTTTCGATGCTCTCTTATTCGAACGCCTTGTCCGCCCTTGCTGTACGTTACAAGCCCGCTACCTAAATGGTTGCAAATGGGTGACTACCTCACCAGATACGACGGCAGAAGCTTTGACACAGACCGTGAGTGGGGCAGAGTAATCGCAGCCATGGTCCTGACCTACGAAGCCCTTGCTACAAGTTTGACAACTGTTTGGAATGACGGAGCGTGCTGTCAAGTGCTCAACACCTTCATCAAAAATTACCTTTGCGCCTCTGGTTGGAACCCAGAAGCAGAATTCAGGCGAACCAGCCTGGACAAGTTCAGGAAATACTACCTATATTTCTCGGACACGGATACCACTAGCAACCTTTATGGTTACTTTTGTAAATTCACCAGCAAAGAGAGGACCGAAGATTACGAAGATTATAAAACCACAGCTAGCTCAAAAATTATCTTTGGCCTGCCTGAGAAAAGCCATGCGGAAGGCAATAGCGCTTTCCTCTACACGATGCGGAGGGCGTCGCTCTTTTGCTACTTCTTGCTAAACTGCCCCACCGGCTCACTGATCAAATTAGGTGCAGTTGCGCCCGCAAGCGAACGGACAGTCAAAGCAATGAAATCCACAGAAGCGCACGACAAGTTCGAGCAAATCTACACGCAATGGGAAAAGTTGTCAACTGCCAGGCTGATTGCGGAGCTAGCCGCGCATACCTGCGAGAACTTCCTGCAAGACAAAGTGAACCTGCGAGTCGTGACGTATGCAAATGGCCAGCTGGAAGAAGAAGAAGAAGAGGGAGGAGAAGCGAAACAGAGGCCCGGCACACCCGGGCCGTCCTCTGAGCTTGCGGGTGCACTTCACGGTTCTCTGCTGGCCTCGTTTCCTGCGGGCTGCGACCTGTCCCAAGCGGCCATAACTTCCTGTCAAGAGTCTTGCGCGCTGAGCCTGTTCTCCGCGACCCCTGCTGCTGGCGGCCCTGTCGATCGGCATTATGCGGCGGATTTCTTGTTCAAGATCTTGAAGCCAGGCCCGGCATACGAGCTGTGCGTGTATAGCGCTTGTACGCAGGCGGCCTTGTTTGCCTCTACGCAGCCCAGCACGGCACCCAGCGACATGTTCAAGGTTATGTACACACCGCTCGATGTCACTACACAGGTCAAGAGGATGCACAGCTCCTGCGCTGGTACGGATACTTGGAACGGCAGGCACCCCCTCACACGCCTGCCGAGCGGCGCCGGCGCTTATGCGGCGCTGTGCCGAGCCCACCCGACCATAGCCGCCTCGGCCTCGTACGCTACATTCAAAGAGGCACACCCGGAAGTGGCGCGGGCCTGGCTGACGACAGAAGAGTTGTTCGCGTCCTACCGCGTAGGGCTGCTCGTGTGCTACGCGCTGCCCGCTCTGGGGGAACGGCGCGGCCTCCTGCAGACCGCCGTGTCCACGGCGGCGTGCCTGGTGGCCCCCAAGAATGCCGGGGCCGCGGTGCACGCGGTCTTCAACCACTGCCAGTACTGGCTGCCCCTAGGAGACCAGAGCTCGCTGGTTGCAGCGGCCGAGCTGCCGAACGACCGTCATTTGCTCCTGCTGTCCGACGACCACGACAAATTCTCGGTCCAGAACGTGCCGACAGCCGAGTACAATTCCCGGACCGGCGGCTGGGCGCAGTGGTACAGGCAACGTTTGCTCTTTGACCTGAGCTGCTGGGTGGAAGGTTCCGACTCAGCCAGCATCCAGGCAGACACGCGCCAGCTTGACAAGGCGGCAATTGACACTGAACAAGTGGTCGCTCTGTCGAGCTCGGGTCGCACGGCGTTTGCGCGGTGGTCTCTGCCAGGCCAGGCCTCATAACGCACCAGAAAAGAAAACCCCCCCGGGGCGGAAAGTCGGTGGCGAAACCACGGCCCAAACTTTTGTCCGTTTCTTGTTAAATTGTTTTTTTTTTAAAAAGAGTTTTTGTTTTCTTTCTTTCACCCTTTTTTTTTCGGCGAGAGCCGGCGAGTAGTCTCGGCGTTCCAAATCTTGTTTTTTTTTACTGAATGTAGACACGGCCCATTTGTCCGAACTGAGCAGAGCGCACGCTGAGACCCACGAACTGCTCGTTGAGTTCGGTTGTCATGGCCAGCTCCAGCCTGCGGTCGACTAGGTTCAAGATGAGCTGATGCAGCTGGGCCGCACTTTTGCCTAGCAGCTCTGCTTCTTCCACCTTCGGGAAATCACGTTTTTGCGAGGCCGTCAGCAAGCTGCGCGCCTCGATCAAGAACCGAGTGCGCGAGTCCTGCCCTTGTATGTCGATCTTGTCGTAATGTTCCTGCTGGGTAGGCAGCCTAGTGAACAAGAGCATGTCGTTGTGCGCCCACTGTTGGCCCTTGCCGTAGCGCGGCAGGAACACGTCCGACACACCCTGCACCTGCACCCGCAGGGGCTTGGACGGCCGCCCGCCGGGCTCGCTGTCCTCGCCGCAGATGCCCAGAAAGGTCCACTCGGTGAGCTCCGTGGCTTCGTCGTCCTTTTTGGCGGGCGCCGTTCCCGGTTTGCCCTTGGCTTTGCCCTCATAGATTGGCCAGTTGGTGACACAATTCGTCACGTTGATGAAGCTAGTTCTCGACCGCAAGATGGCCGCGTTCTTGGCCACCAACAGGTCGCACGGGCGCAGTTGGATGACTGGCTCGCCCTGGTACCCAGCGGGCCGGTCGCGCTTCATGCTGTCGGCCCTCGTCTGCGCCAGGGCACTGATAGCCACGGCGCCATATTCTTCTTCTTCGGGGGTCAGCACCCCGTACTTGACTCTGCTTCCGTCCATCGAAAGTGCGCAAACCAGAACCAGAAAGAGAGGTTACGAGGCTCTCACCAGAGTGCGAGCGCGGGGGGGGGGGGGGACGACGAGAAGAGAGAGCCAAAAATGAGGGGAGGGCCAAGAAAGAAAAAGGCCTGAAAATCTCTGCGCTTTGTTTTTCTTTCTTTAAAACCTCCCTTTTGCTATAGTGAAAAAAAGAATGAAAGTTGTGTTTATTGTATTCAAAAAGGAATAGAAACAAAATTTAAATGTGTGTATAAGCCTATGAGTGATTGATGTGTTAGTTTTGATGAAGCCATTCCTTTACTGTGTTTGGGTAGTGATGCTTCATGGTATAAAACGCATTTGTATGAATGTGATATTTGAGAATTTCACTTCTATCTGTCTTCGACAGATTTCTCGTTTATTCTCAAACATCGTAAACAGACAAAAAAATTAAAAATGGGAGACGATGTTTATCAACAAACGAGAATGAGCGTTATGTTGAATTTTCATTTAAAATTCAACATTGAATGAATGTGTAGTTGATAAATATCACTTCTTACTTGAAGAAGGCGATGGAAGGCAAATTGCTATGAGTAAAGTCAAAATTCCGACATAAGTATTAGCAACCTCGCACGGCAAGTTCTTTTCAGATAGCCTTACAATACAAAGGGTTATAATGGCGATAATGATACCCATTTGAAATAAGTATTTAATAAGTCGGCTGTCGGTTGGTCTATTTTTTATACAACAACAATTCCAGTTATCCTCCAATTCATGCTCTACTTTTTTTTCCTCAGTCTTTAGTTCTACTTCAAGAACACGAGACTTTAATTCTGAAGTTAGTTCGCCATCCATATCCATAATAGGCGGTGGTCTGTGAACTCTAGTTGTATTATTAGACATTAGGTAAAACGACTGCTCGGATTTCTGCCAATTGATTTGCTTGGTCTTGTAATGTATTAAGTAAAAGTTTATTTTCTTTTTCTAAATTAATCACCTTTTCCTCCATGTGTTGAAAAGCACTGACTAATATTGGTATAAAATCTGTATATTTTATGCCTTCAAGGTAGCCATCTCCATCGTCTGCTTTTATTCCGCTTTCAGATACAAATTCAGGAAATATTTTTTTAACCTCGGCAATAAATCCGTGGTTCTTTTTTTCTTTCTTTTTGTCCGTTTTCAAATAATATGAACAACAATTTATTTTCATTGATTTCTCACAGCATTCACCACATTCTAATGTTTTAATATCTGATTTCAATCGCCTGTCCGATGAGTTTGTCCATGCTCCGTTAAGAGGAACATAATTATAACTGCCAGAAGGCTCACCTGTTGAGTTTGAAGTAGTCCAACCATGGAGAATTCCATTAGAGGCGCAGATTACTCCATAATTTGAATATCCTCCCGATTTCATAAATATTTGCGGGTCGTAAGTATAAGCTGGTCTTTGTCTTAGTGTCAAATAACCGCTGGATGTTGTTGGAAGAGTAAATGTCTTTGAAGCCGTAATTGCTGTATCGTTTATTCTTAATAATTCTGTCGCCGCACTATGATAAAATATGTGGTTCCCCCCAGAACCATCAACATTATACATTAATGTTGCATTACCAATACCAAACCCATAAAAAGCAGTTGTTGAACCTGTTCCATTATCATATAAAACTAATTTATTTTTAACATTCGCCGATCTATCTACAAATATTTTTTTACCCGCTCCGACTACTATATTATCACTCGTTGTTAATGTTATTGTAGTCATGCCAGCAGTTGAAGTAATTGTTGTTCCTGTTGTTGTTCCAGCACTTGTTATGTTGTTTGAATTCATATCCAAAGCACCATAAAACCGCATACCACCAGCATTGTTAAAACGGACGATGTCAGATGAAGCACTTTTATTATCCAAAAGTTTTGAAATATAAAGACCAGCTCCTTTTACATCAAATGCTACATTCGTGAATACATAACCTCTTTGGTTCGTGGTTCCACTTGTAGCAGTATTTAGAGTAAATAAGAAATATTGATAATCACCAGTTGTCTGTGAAAAGAATATATCTCCTCCATTTTGATTTAATATCCGAGCCCCATTATATGTTATATTTCCACCATTAATGATAACTTCATTATTAAAATCAGCCGTTTGTGTTAAAGTTAGATATTTCATCGTAGTGCTCGCCCCATTAAATGGTTTACTTCCTGTTATGGTTTGGTCTGTTGTTAGTTTTACATGTTGTATGTCTAATGTATCCACATAACTTTTTTTTGCTCCGTCCGTTGTTGCTGATGGTGTGGCTAAGTTTGTTATTCTGTTGTTGTTCAAACTTAATGTTGTTCCAGTTGCAGTTATAATTAAAGTATAACCTGAATATAACTCTACATACGAACCAGTTATTTGTATTCGGATAAAAGGTCGCTGTTGCTATTTTCTGTGCTGCAATCATTCCTATTTTTGTATCAAAGGCGATGCCGATGCCGTCAAAAGAAGCAGGATTTGATGAACCACTTACTTCTAAAACTGATGTAAATTTTTTATTGCCTGCTATGGTTTGGTCTCCTGTTAATTTAACCACAGAAGTATCAAGAACAGAAACATCCACACCATCAACAAGATTAACATTTGTTATGCTTTGGCTTTTCATATCAATACCCACACTAGCATTTATTATGTTGCTGAATGTTTTGGTTCCTGCTATGGTTTGGTCTCCTGTTAGTTTAACCACCGAACCATCAACTGCAAGAGTGGTGAGATTAATTCCATTATATGTAGAAGCCCCTGAAATAGCATAACCACCCATATTTAATGCTCCTGTCATACTGACGGTGCCGTCTAATCTAAGAAAGGGCGATGCCACATTTCGCCATCGTCCTGTGCTATAAATAAGCAGTTGATTATCTGTTGCTGTTGTTATAATCACATCACTATGTGTATCAATACTTCCACTTGCCGACACTTTCGCGTTGTTGGAGTCGTGCTCTGATAACCAAGTTGCAATAGCCCTACACATTTAGTTGATTTACATTTGTAATGTTTTGGTTATTCATATTTAGTCCTCCCGTCATACTGGCAGTGCCGTCTAATCTCAGAAAGGGTGATGTAGTGTTTCTCCCTTGCCCCGTGCTATAAATGAGTAATTGATTATCGGCTGGTGTGCCCGTTATTAACACATCGCTATGTGAGTCTATACTTCCACCTGCTGACACTTTATCATTATTATCATTTTGCTCAAATATCCATTTATCAACATCTTTGGTATTTAGTAAATTAACTCCTGTTATATTCAAATTCCCTCCCATATTAATATTACCGAATTCATCAACATTTATTGGAAAGGTTTTATTTACCCAGTTTATTGAATTATATGTTAGATAACTATTAGTGGCTATTGGTGCGGTTATGACTACATCAGAAAGTGTGTCAATTGAACCGAGGGTGGTATTCCTCCATTTGCCGTCTACATCGTTGTATGTTAAGTATTGACCGACCACTGGTGCAGATATGTTTGTGTCTATCAAAATTGTATAGACTGGTTTGATGAGGATTGGAAGTATTAGAGCGGTGTTCAGTTGAGGCTTTGACCTCATCATTATCCCTTACTCGTTGTTCTGTGTAGTATAAATTTTTTCCTTCTTTTATGTCAGTTGTTGATTTTAAAGCGAGACGTGTGTCAAAGCGGTTATCAGTCCAACAATAATTAAGTCCTTCTTTTAGGTCTGTTGTTGATTTTAAAGCGAGCCGACCATCAAAGCGGTTATCAGTCCAATAATAATTAAGACCTTCTTTTAGGTCAGTTGTTGATTTTAAAGCCAGTCGTGTATCAAATCGCCCGTCAGTATAATAAAGATTTATCGGTTCGGCATCTTCTGGCACTCTGTCTGTATTTACGCCTACTATGTTTGTGTTCGTTAGGTCTAAATTTTTTATATATAGACTATCGACGGCCAACTCATTCAAGCCTAAAAGCGACTTGAAGTTTGACATTATAGATAAATAAGTATTTAATTTTAAAAATACTAGAATGTAATAATCTTAGTATAAATGCAGTCTCCCGAAGCAAGTCGTAAGAACTGGGGAAAAGCAGTTGATGGAATAAAAAGTAAGAAGCAACAAAAGATTGAAATAGCAAAAGAGAAATTAGCAAAGTGTAGAAAGGCTTATGTAGGCGATGATGAAGAGATGGAGGAAAAGATAAACCGCATTGCCGAAATGGGTGTTGCTAATGATATCATTAATGGAAAAGACCAAGATGATACACCAGAAGAAAGCAGTGAGAGCGATGAAGAATGTGATTTTACCGACATTA
>WBZZ01001018.1:0-108436 GCA_019918135.1 Paulinella micropora | reverse complement strand
TACGTTAGGCGCGAATCGGTCGCGAGGGCCTGGCAGTCGGCTAATGTCGTGGGCAGGGCCAGGCGCTCAGGTCCTGCACGAAGCTGCAACAGCCCGCGAAGGGGGACACTTCGTCCGTGGGACCAAAGTCGACGACCAGGGCCGACATGTCCCAGGCGCCGAGCGGCTGGTTGAAAGCCCTGGCCCCCTTGAACATGCTACGAATGTTGGTGAGCGTGCCCTGTTGGTTCCAGCTAGGCAGCGGCTGATTGAAAGCCACCGCACCGTCAAACATCGATTCCATCGACCAGGTGGAGACGCCCCACGGGTCGAGCGGCTGGTTAAATTGTTCGGCGCCCGCGAACATAAACGAAGTGTCAGTAACGGCACTCATGGCCAGGCGCTGATGTCCTGGTTGAAACTGTCTCGCGTTCGCCCAGGCCCCGGCGGCGCTGCCGGTAAAAGCCACGCGCCAGTCGCTCAGGTCGCCGACTAGCCTGTAGGCATTGCGAAAAAGGTAGTCGGCGCGGGTGACGCGCGCGAGCGCGTTCGTGCCGTTGGTGGGCGCCAGGTAGACCAGGTTGGTAAGCGCGGTCGAGGGGTATTCCACCAAGCCCCGTTACTGGTGGTCAAGAAACCGCTGAGCAGGGTACCGTCATTGATGACGTACGCGGGGGGCGTGGCGAGCGAAACGTTCCCCCAGGAATAAATAGCTTCGAACTTGAGCTGGTTGTCGTTGGCGCGAGTTACCAGGCTAAGGAGCCCGTCCAGCCGCCCCGTGATGAGCAGCGTATAAGTGCCGACCGCGGCGTAACCAGTGTTGGTGACGGGCCGGCAGATGTTGGGTGTGTTGGTGGTGGCGCTGGCCTGGTTGCAGCTGACCCAACCACCGCCGGCGCCGTAATTCACTTGCAAGGGGTTGCTGCTGGTCGTGGTCAGCACGTAGAGCTGCTTCAGGGCGTTCCTGACCAGGACGTTGATCCGTGCCTCGAAGACTAACGACGCGTTGTAGCACCAGGCGGGCCAAACGCAGGACTGTGGCAGGCAGCGCGTGCCGTGGAAGGGTTCGCCGCACGCCGTGGAGTTGGTGGCCAGGTTCTCGGACGACCAGCCCCCTACCCCCCGGCCGCGGAAGGCGGATGCCAGCGCGAAGAGGCCGGCGCCAGCGCGGAGCCGGCGGGGTTGCCAGCCCGACAGGTCCTCGTCAAAGACTAGCGCGCGCTTGAACATGTCCACCGCGTACTCGAGCGCGCTCACGTTCCACAGCGCCACCCCGGCCAGAGGGCCCGCATTGCCCTTAAAGGCGCGCGTCGCGTCCACGACCGCCGACGTGTCCCAGCTGCCCAGCCCCACCAGCCCTAGCTGCGGAGCGCCGGACGTGAGGTCGGTGAGGTTCGTGACAACCGACGTGTCGAGCGCGCTGACGTTGAGCGTCGCGGAACCGAGCGACCGCAGGCCGTCTAACAAGCGCACCAACGAGCGCAGGCCGCTGGAGGCAGGCAACGGCGGCGGCGCGGACGTGAGCAACGAGCCGGCAAAGTGCGCGCCAGCGGATGTGTGCAGACGCACGGGGCCCCAGCTCTGGACCGAGGTCAGCACGGGCACGGACAGATCTCGCTCTAAGATCCCACCGCCGCACGCACAGCAGGCGTCGTAGGCGGTCAGCCCGGCAAAAACATAGTCTTCGGACCCCACACAAACTTCCGGGGCCGTGTAGTAAGTGGCACAATCGTAGGTTGGCCCGTCGCTGTCGTGCCAGGGAGAGCCGTTGGCCAGGGTTTGGTCCGTACAGTTGCCCGTGAGGACAAGTGCGTCGCGCGTGGTGAAGCCGACGATGGCCGCGCCCGTGAGTGAAATCGTGTAGTTGCCGGCCGCCGCGTACAAGTGCGTGCACGGCGCCGTGTTGTCGCACGTGCTCGTCGCCGTCCCGTCGCCCCAGCTGGCCGTGTAAGGAAAGCTGCCGCCCGCATTCGCGTCGGGCAAGAACGGCAGCGCGTACTGCGCCGGGCTGGCGGTGGCCGCGTTCACGACCAAGACCGCGGGGCTGCCCTGGGCCGGCAGCCACTGCTGGCAGGCAGACGGCACCTGCACGGTCGCCGGCTGCACCAGCTGCAGGCACGTCTGCTGCGTCCAGGCCACGTTCCAACCACCCAAGTTCTGCGCTAGCTGCGGCGCGCCCGCCAGCATGTCCGTAGCGTCCTGCAGGCTATCCAGCCGCCAGTGCGACAGGTCCGCCTGCAGCGCGGTGGCGTTGGCGAACAGGCCGGTCGCGTTCACGACGCGCGACACGTTCCAGCGCTCTAGGCCGGAGATGCCCGTAACAGTGGTGCCGGCGAACGCCAGGGACAGGTCCCGCACTCGCGACACGTCCCAAGCGCTGACGTTGGCAAACGTCAGGCACGGCGAATGGGCGAAGGCACCCGTCAGCACGAGCGCCGAACGCGGGTCAAGAGCTGACACATCCGTGCACGCCGACAAGCCCGCGAAGCTGAAGGCGAAGCTCGTGACCCGGGAGGTGTCGATGGCCGACAGCGGCGGCAGACTGAGCAGCTGCGCCTCGCCGTAGAAGTGGTAGCCACCCTCTGTAGCTAGCTCGAGCCCGCCCCACTGCGCAATAGAGCGCAGCGCGACCCCGTCGACGTTCTGCTCGCGCCAGGCCAGCGTCATGGCCCAGCCTGCGACAGGGCCCTCGATGACAGTGGTGAACACGCCGGCGCTCGCGAACGTGTGCGTGCACGGCGCGGCCGCCGAGCACGTCTGCACGACCGTGTTGTCGCCCCAGTACACCGTGAAGACACCGGCCTGTACTAGTTGCCGGCGGCGCCCGGGCGCGCCGCCCGCCGGCAGCGTCCAGACAGCGCCGCCCGCGGGCACGACCAGCTCCAGCAGCAGGTCCGACGGTAGGGGCGCACGCCACACGTACGGGCACTCCGCGGCCGCGCGCCACGCCAGTAGCAACAGCATGGACCAAAGGAGGTAAGTGTTCATAACCTAAGAAAGCAAAAAAAAAAACCAAAAGAGATCTCTCTCTTTTTTCTCCCCTCTTAAATTTTTATTCTCCTGTGCCCAACAGAAAAAAAAGAGGTGACTAGACTCCTCCTGGAAAACAAAAAAAAATAACTAGGCTGTTTTTCTTTGTGCGTAGTTATGGCCGGGGGAAAAGAAAAGAAGAGGGAGGTTAAATTTTAACAAACCCCAGAACCAAGAAAAAAAAAAGGGGGGCGGGGGGGAGAAACGGGAAGAACCAAAAAGCAGGCACAGCCGAGAAAAAACAAATCCCTCCTCTTGTTTTGGCTCTCTCCTGCCAGTTTCGCGCAAACTCCCTCTTTTTTTTCCCTTTTTTCTTCACCCCCCTCCCCTTGAAACCCTCATCCCAACAAAAGAAAAAACAAGAACCAGGCCGTAGTTCTCCCTCCCTTGCCAGTCCTCCCCTTTCCTTCATCTTGTTTCTTTTCTCCACACTGTTTCTGTTGGAGAAGCCAAAAAAGAGCAAGCCTCTACAACATAAAGAAAAGTCCTGCCTGCACACCCGACAGGAGCCTGATTCTTTGATGACCGACCACGCCGAGGTCTCGGGCCAGATTGTTAGGAAACTCAAGCGTTATCTCGCTACCTCTGATTCTTCTACAAACACTAAATCTACGGGCGCTGTCTTCCAACTGGTCCAGGGCTTTGTGCAGGAGCGGCTCGATCCCGCTTCGCGGCCAATTCATGTCAGGCTGCTGGAGCTCGACCTGGGAGAGACAGTGATCAGCGCCAGTGCGTTATTGTGCCGCACCTTCCGCGTCCCGAAGAACATATTAGCTTGGGTCCTGTGGTACACTCAGGACTTTGCGAAAACCTTCCTAGCTAAGAAACCCCCGGTGCTGACAGCCGCGTTCCGCGTGCTCCAGTTCACGCCTGACTCTCCGAGGCCAGCCCCCGAGAGCCCAGAAGAACTCATCGCTAATATGAACTCTATGTTGAGAAATCTGGAGCACGCAATCTACCTACAGGTCCTGAACGGCGGGGACAGTTGCAACAGCAGTGCTAGGGCCTACCAAATCGCCTCCTTTGGGCTGACCTGGCTGCTGATCTTGCTGCACACGGCAGAGCGAGAGGAAACCGTTAAATTCCTACAAAAAGTCCTACCGCAGCCATTGTTCGCGGGGGCCGCCTGCCGGAATCAGTGCGCCGGGGCTCTTGCGGACGCCCTGCGCCTGCTGCGAGTTGACGTTGACGCTCTAGTGCAGCAGAGCCAGCCCAAGGGCACGCTGGCCTGGCACGCGGCCCGCGCGGGCAAGCCGGAAGAACTAGAATTTTGGTTGCTCGCGGGCGCGTCCCCCGCGGCGGCCGTCGACGATCACAACGTGCTGAGTGCCTGCCTGTGCAACGAACAACCTTTCGCTCAACGCCAGCAATGCCTGCGGGTCCTGCAAAAGTACGCCAAGCTGGCTTCCGAGGACAGAACCCTCAAGCCCCCGCTAACCAAAGCAGAGGTCCAGCTGGCAATGGATCAGTACGTGCAGTGGTCGGGCGACAGCACGCCGGAAGACGTGGAGAGTCTCTACCAAGAGGCCCAGCGCCTGCAGTCGTACGGGAAGACCCCACGCACAAACAAGCCCGCAGCAACCGCGTCGTCAAGCAGAGAGCACACCAACTTCCGGTGGCCAAGCTACCCCGCAGAGGATGATGACGAACTAACGAACCTCACCGAACACTTTGCAGACAAGACGAGCCTGTACTAAAGAAAACCAGCCCGGTCGCACCCGGGGGGTTTTTTCTTTTTTGCTACCTTAGCTAGCCCGCCGGCAGAAGTTGTCGTGATCTCAGTAAAAAAAAAGTTATTTTGGCTAAGCCTTTTTTTTTAACTGCTAAAAACAAGAGGCACTCACGGTTTTTTTTTCCGGGGCCTACAGCCTGCCCAAGCAGGACCCGTAGCCCACCGGGCCCGTGAACACCAGTTCGGTCGCTGCGGAGATCGTCCCGGTGACGCAGGTCGGCAGCGGGCCCACTACTAACAGCCGGAGCCTGGGCAGCCGGCATTTCTGCAGGCCCAGCGCGGGCAAGAAAGATCGCGACGGGGGCCTTCCGGCATAGACCAGGCGCAGTGTCTCGAGGTGCGGGAACGTCGTGCGGGACAGGAATTCGCACGCCTGGCCCAGCACGGTTTCGTGGCCTGCCTCTATGCTCAGATTAATCAGCGGGCAAGTAAACGGCTCGAGCGGGCCGCGGGCGCCCGGGCAGAGGTTGGCACTAAACCCGAAACTCGTGGCCCCGGCGCTCACGACTAACGAACAGAACTGCAGTCCTAGTTGTGCTTGCAGGGTCTGCAGCGGCCGGAGCTCCCTGAGCTCTGTTAACGAGCCGGTGATGACAACTTCCGCGATGCCGGCCGGGGGCCTCGGCGCGCCGTTCGTCAGCAGTGCGTACAGCCACGAGAGGGTCCAGCTCCTGACGAGCGATGGCTTCGCGTTAGAGAGTTGGCACAGCGCCGCCACATCCTCCCGCCGGTACAGATACTCGGCGATCAGTTGCAGACAGTCCGGGCAAAGGAGGCCGGGCGGGCCCGCGCCGCTTCCGGTGCTTTGGCTCAGCATCGACGTCCCGTTCTCTTTTCCGGGGGGGGGAAGGGGGGTGGGGAGCGCGGGTTTGGGGTAGGATTCAGCAACCCAAATGGAAAATGGAGACGGGCTGGGGGCTAGCATCCAGCAAAACCAAATGGAAAATGAAAACGGGGGGGGGGGGGAGGAAGGCGTGGACTCCAACAAAAGGTGGCCCCCCCCCTCCCTCCCCCAACCGACGAACCAGACACCGGACTAATCAGAGCGCGGGAAAAGATGGGGGGAGGGGGGGGTTGGTGAGTAGCGAGAGAGAGAGAGGTTGGGGTTAGCTGGAGCTTGTTTTTTGTTGCTCCACTGGGGGTTAGCGCAGCAACGCACCGTCTCCTTTCCCCCCCCTGGCAAAACAAAAAAAAAGAAAGGCACCGTCATTCTGGCCGCCCCCTTTCCGAAAGCCTTCCGTCTCTTCCCTCCTTTAGGTTTTTTGTGCATGGACCCCAACTTCGCGCAGCTGTGCGCCGCCGGCGCCAGGGCACAGGCCACCAGCGAGGCCCTGGAACGAGCGCACAGAAAGCTACACCCGGAGCTGGAACAGGCACAACGCCTGGAGCTGCTAGCCAGGTTTAGTGGTTCTGTTTTCTGTTGCCCCGACCACTCGTCCGAGGACTTTTGTGTGGTCGGCCGGATCAGGGCGCTCGAGGGCCTGCGTGACCTGGCCGTGCAGGTGTTCCCCCGACGACCCGCGGCGCTGCTCACGACGCCACTGCAGTCCCTGGCACAAACAATACAGGGGGCCGGCCCCGAGCGCTGGCTGCGACAATACCAGGAACTGCGCCAGGTGCTAAGCTTTCTGGGCAACCAGGCCTGGCTGCAACAGAACTGTGCCCGCTGGACTCTGCCTACGCTGGCCGACAGGCTAAGTAGGGCCGGCTGCTACTCGTTGTGGGGCCGCAAGCTACACCTGCTGGGCTTGACGCAGCACCTCGCCGCGGACAACGCCGCCCCGCTCCGGGACGATGTGCTGTTGTGGAAGGCAGCGCGCGCGTTCCTGCGGGAGCTGGAACCGCCGCCACCGGGGCTGCCGGCGCTACAGCTGCCACAGTCCGCGGACGTCCTGCGTTGGGCACAGGCGCAGTTTACGACCAAGCTCTACGCAGGCCGCGAGGAGTGCCTGCGTTCCGCCGCGGTGCTGGGGCAGGCCGCGGGCCTGCAGGAACTGTACCTGCGGCAGGTCTGCAGCCCCGAGGACCTCTGGCACGGCCTAGCCACGTCGTGCCAGCCGAACAGCAGCGCCCACGCGCTGCACGTGCTGTGCCTGTCGGTCACGGCGCACCCGGCGTGGGCGGGCGTAGAGGACCTGCTGGGCATGGACACGGCACCAATCGAACCCGTGCAGTACCGGGGCTGCGTGCAGGCGTGGGACGACCTGCGGCCGGCGCTCGCCGGCTTTTGCGAGCGAGAGAGCGATAGCCTGCACGAGGTGCTGCAGACGCTAGGCGACGAGGCCGGCGTCGCCGGCACGCCGCGCTGGGACCAGCCGCAGACAACTAGCAACGGGCTGGTGACGTCGGTGCTGCTCAGGCAGCTTCTTTTCCAGCTCGTGCCGGACGTCGCGGCGCTGCTCCACGGCGGCACTGACACGCCCTGGTGTGCCCGCCCGGAACTGTCGCAGCGGTATGACCAGGCCGTGTCTGATTTCTGCCGGGACCGCAACCTCCGCGTGCTGGACGAGTACCGGCGCCTGGCCGCCGCGGCGCACGCGCTCGGCGACCCGGCCGTGTCTTCTTTGCAGGCGTTGGCCACCTCGGCCGCCGCGAGGGTGTACGCACGAGCGGCACAAGCGGCCGGCGACGAGCACAAGCAGCCGGCGGACTGGGAGGGGACCGGCCAACGCCTGCTGCAGAGGTCGCTGGAGCAAAGACAGCTGCTGGTGCGCGCGCTGTGCGTGCTGGGGATAGTTAGCTACGAGGCGCGGCGCGGACAAGAACCGCCGGGGTTCGGACAACTCTGGCACCACGCCCTGCGCAGGTACGACCGGGTGCAGCTCGGCTGGATTGCGCTGGCGGGGGAGCGGTCCAGTTCGCGGCGCACGCTGGAGGACACGTGCGAGTCGGACTACCAAACGCTGCTGCGCCTGTGCGAGACCACCCTGCCCGCACCGCCGGCGCAAGAGCTCTGGCCGCCGGCCGGCAATGCATTACCGGTGGTCCTGGGCCCTTACCGCGAGTGGCTGCACAACCACCACAGCCTCGAACATTCGGCGGAGGCCTTCGTGCAGCGCGCCCGCCAGAACTACGCGAGGCTCTCGCGGTTTGCGCTCACGCGGTGCGGCTGGGTGCTGCCAACTAGCAGCGTGCCGCCGGAGCCCCCCGGCCAGTCCGTGGACGACTACCTGCGCTGGCTCCGCCGGGCGGGGCTGGTCGAGCTTGTTAGCCAAGAACTGCAGGAAATCCTGTCCAGGGCCTAGATTTTTATACGCTCTTCTGGCGTGATAAGAGGAACAGTAGGCTCTGGCGGACCGCCGAAGACAACCAAAAAAGGCGCGTGCAATGGGAGATGAACGGTCTGCCTTTTTTTCTTCGTTGGTGGACTTTTTTTTTGGCCAAGGGAGAGAGAGAAGAAAGCAGGGTATTCGTAGTTCCCTTCTTTTCCTCACTTCCAGCTCCGTCTTCCGTGGCGTCTTCTTTTTTTTCTCTGATTTTCGTGCTATATTTTTTCTCGGGTAAAGAGGTACAAGGCATAAATACGAAGAATGACAAGCGAGTAAGCCTGGGAGGGAGACAAAAGAAGGGATGGGTATAGCCACGTGGTTTTGCCATCGACCTGTGAAAAAACCCGCGCCTTTCATCCCTCCCCTCTCCCTCCTTGTCTCCACCTCTTTCTTTTAGCTGGTCCTCCCCCCCCCTCCTACAAGCCCCCGAGAAAAAAATATATCTTAACGCAGTAGAAATAGATCGGCAAAAAAAAAAGGGTGTAGAAACAGAAAGGGAGGATAAGAAAAGGGGAAGGCAAAGAAAAGTGTTAGTTTGTCAGCCCCGGGAGGGGGGGGGAAATAGAGGGTATCCTCCCTTTCTGTTTCTACACCCTTTTTTTTTTGCCGATCTATTTCTACTGCGTTAAGATATATTTTTTTCTCGGGGGCTTGTAGGAGGGGGGGGGAGGACCAGCTAAAAGAAAGAGGTGGAGACAAGGAGGGAGAGGGGAGGGATGAAAGGCGCGGGTTTTTTCACAGGTCGATGGCAAAACCACGTGGCTATACCCATCCCTTCTTTTGTCTCCCTCCCAGGCTTACTCGCTTGTCATTCTTCGTATTTATGCCTTGTACCTCTTTACCCGAGAAAAAATATAGCACGAAAATCAGAGAAAAAAAAGAAGACGCCACGGAAGACGGAGCTGGAAGTGAGGAAAAGAAGGGAACTACGAATACCCTGCTTTCTTCTCTCTCTCCCTTGGCCAAAAAAAAAGTCCACCAACGAAGAAAAAAAGGCAGACCGTTCATCTCCCATTGCACGCGCCTTTTTTGGTTGTCTTCGGCGGTCCGCCAGAGCCTACTGTTCCTCTTATCACGCCAGAAGAGCGTATAAAAATCTAGGCCCTGGACAGGATTTCCTGCAGTTCTTGGCTAACAAGCTCGACCAGCCCCGCCCGGCGGAGCCAGCGCAGGTAGTCGTCCACGGACTGGCCGGGGGGCTCCGGCGGCACGCTGCTAGTTGGCAGCACCCAGCCGCACCGCGTGAGCGCAAACCGCGAGAGCCTCGCGTAGTTCTGGCGGGCGCGCTGCACGAAGGCCTCCGCCGAATGTTCGAGGCTGTGGTGGTTGTGCAGCCACTCGCGGTAAGGGCCCAGGACCACCGGTAATGCATTGCCGGCCGGCGGCCAGAGCTCTTGCGCCGGCGGTGCGGGCAGGGTGGTCTCGCACAGGCGCAGCAGCGTTTGGTAGTCCGACTCGCACGTGTCCTCCAGCGTGCGCCGCGAACTGGACCGCTCCCCCGCCAGCGCAATCCAGCCGAGCTGCACCCGGTCGTACCTGCGCAGGGCGTGGTGCCAGAGTTGTCCGAACCCCGGCGGTTCTTGTCCGCGCCGCGCCTCGTAGCTAACTATCCCCAGCACGCACAGCGCGCGCACCAGCAGCTGTCTTTGCTCCAGCGACCTCTGCAGCAGGCGTTGGCCGGTCCCCTCCCAGTCCGCCGGCTGCTTGTGCTCGTCGCCGGCCGCTTGTGCCGCTCGTGCGTACACCCTCGCGGCGGCCGAGGTGGCCAACGCCTGCAAAGAAGACACGGCCGGGTCGCCGAGCGCGTGCGCCGCGGCGGCCAGGCGCCGGTACTCGTCCAGCACGCGGAGGTTGCGGTCCCGGCAGAAATCAGACACGGCCTGGTCATACCGCTGCGACAGTTCCGGGCGGGCACACCAGGGCGTGTCAGTGCCGCCGTGGAGCAGCGCCGCGACGTCCGGCACGAGCTGGAAAAGAAGCTGCCTGAGCAGCACCGACGTCACCAGCCCGTTGCTAGTTGTCTGCGGCTGGTCCCAGCGCGGCGTGCCGGCGACGCCGGCCTCGTCGCCTAGCGTCTGCAGCACCTCGTGCAGGCTATCGCTCTCTCGCTCGCAAAAGCCGGCGAGCGCCGGCCGCAGGTCGTCCCACGCCTGCACGCAGCCCCGGTACTGCACGGGTTCGATTGGTGCCGTGTCCATGCCCAGCAGGTCCTCTACGCCCGCCCACGCCGGGTGCGCCGTGACCGACAGGCACAGCACGTGCAGCGCGTGGGCGCTGCTGTTCGGCTGGCACGACGTGGCTAGGCCGTGCCAGAGGTCCTCGGGGCTGCAGACCTGCCGCAGGTACAGTTCCTGCAGGCCCGCGGCCTGCCCCAGCACCGCGGCGGAACGCAGGCACTCCTCGCGGCCTGCGTAGAGCTTGGTCGTAAACTGCGCCTGTGCCCAACGCAGGACGTCCGCGGACTGTGGCAGCTGTAGCGCCGGCAGCCCCGGTGGCGGCGGTTCCAGCTCCCGCAGGAACGCGCGCGCTGCCTTCCACAACAGCACATCGTCCCGGAGCGGGGCGGCGTTGTCCGCGGCGAGGTGCTGCGTCAAGCCCAGCAGGTGTAGCTTGCGGCCCCACAACGAGTAGCAGCCGGCCCTACTTAGCCTGTCGGCCAGCGTAGGCAGAGTCCAGCGGGCACAGTTCTGTTGCAGCCAGGCCTGGTTGCCCAGAAAGCTTAGCACCTGGCGCAGTTCCTGGTATTGTCGCAGCCAGCGCTCGGGGCCGGCCCCCTGTATTGTTTGTGCCAGGGACTGCAGTGGCGTCGTGAGCAGCGCCGCGGGTCGTCGGGGGAACACCTGCACGGCCAGGTCACGCAGGCCCTCGAGCGCCCTGATCCGGCCGACCACACAAAAGTCCTCGGACGAGTGGTCGGGGCAACAGAAAACAGAACCACTAAACCTGGCTAGCAGCTCCAGGCGTTGTGCCTGTTCCAGCTCCGGGTGTAGCTTTCTGTGCGCTCGTTCCAGGGCCTCGCTGGTGGCCTGTGCCCTGGCGCCGGCGGCGCACAGCTGCGCGAAGTTGGGGTCCATGCACAAAAAACCTAAAGGAGGGAAGAGACGGAAGGCTTTCGGAAAGGGGGCGGCCAGAATGACGGTGCCTTTCTTTTTTTTTGTTTTGCCAGGGGGGGGAAAGGAGACGGTGCGTTGCTGCGCTAACCCCCAGTGGAGCAACAAAAAACAAGCTCCAGCTAACCCCAACCTCTCTCTCTCTCGCTACTCACCAACCCCCCCCTCCCCCCATCTTTTCCCGCGCTCTGATTAGTCCGGTGTCTGGTTCGTCGGTTGGGGGAGGGAGGGGGGGGGCCACCTTTTGTTGGAGTCCACGCCTTCCTCCCCCCCCCCCCCCGTTTTCATTTTCCATTTGGTTTTGCTGGATGCTAGCCCCCAGCCCGTCTCCATTTTCCATTTGGGTTGCTGAATCCTACCCCAAACCCGCGCTCCCCACCCCCCTTCCCCCCCCCCGGAAAAGAGAACGGGACGTCGATGCTGAGCCAAAGCACCGGAAGCGGCGCGGGCCCGCCCGGCCTCCTTTGCCCGGACTGTCTGCAACTGATCGCCGAGTATCTGTACCGGCGGGAGGATGTGGCGGCGCTGTGCCAACTCTCTAACGCGAAGCCATCGCTCGTCAGGAGCTGGACCCTCTCGTGGCTGTACGCACTGCTGACGAACGGCGCGCCGAGGCCCCCGGCCGGCATCGCGGAAGTTGTCATCACCGGCTCGTTAACAGAGCTCAGGGAGCTCCGGCCGCTGCAGACCCTGCAAGCACAACTAGGACTGCAGTTCTGTTCGTTAGTCGTGAGCGCCGGGGCCACGAGTTTCGGGTTTAGTGCCAACCTCTGCCCGGGCGCCCGCGGCCCGCTCGAGCCGTTTACTTGCCCGCTGATTAATCTGAGCATAGAGGCAGGCCACGAAACCGTGCTGGGCCAGGCGTGCGAATTCCTGTCCCGCACGACGTTCCCGCACCTCGAGACACTGCGCCTGGTCTATGCCGGAAGGCCCCCGTCGCGATCTTTCTTGCCCGCGCTGGGCCTGCAGAAATGCCGGCTGCCCAGGCTCCGGCTGTTAGTAGTGGGCCCGCTGCCGACCTGCGTCACCGGGACGATCTCCGCAGCGACCGAACTGGTGTTCACGGGCCCGGTGGGCTACGGGTCCTGCTTGGGCAGGCTGTAGGCCCCGGAAAAAAAAACCGTGAGTGCCTCTTGTTTTTAGCAGTTAAAAAAAAAGGCTTAGCCAAAATAACTTTTTTTTTACTGAGATCACGACAACTTCTGCCGGCGGGCTAGCTAAGGTAGCAAAAAAGAAAAAACCCCCCGGGTGCGACCGGGCTGGTTTTCTTTAGTACAGGCTCGTCTTGTCTGCAAAGTGTTCGGTGAGGTTCGTTAGTTCGTCATCATCCTCTGCGGGGTAGCTTGGCCACCGGAAGTTGGTGTGCTCTCTGCTTGACGACGCGGTTGCTGCGGGCTTGTTTGTGCGTGGGGTCTTCCCGTACGACTGCAGGCGCTGGGCCTCTTGGTAGAGACTCTCCACGTCTTCCGGCGTGCTGTCGCCCGACCACTGCACGTACTGATCCATTGCCAGCTGGACCTCTGCTTTGGTTAGCGGGGGCTTGAGGGTTCTGTCCTCGGAAGCCAGCTTGGCGTACTTTTGCAGGACCCGCAGGCATTGCTGGCGTTGAGCGAAAGGTTGTTCGTTGCACAGGCAGGCACTCAGCACGTTGTGATCGTCGACGGCCGCCGCGGGGGACGCGCCCGCGAGCAACCAAAATTCTAGTTCTTCCGGCTTGCCCGCGCGGGCCGCGTGCCAGGCCAGCGTGCCCTTGGGCTGGCTCTGCTGCACTAGAGCGTCAACGTCAACTCGCAGCAGGCGCAGGGCGTCCGCAAGAGCCCCGGCGCACTGATTCCGGCAGGCGGCCCCCGCGAACAATGGCTGCGGTAGGACTTTTTGTAGGAATTTAACGGTTTCCTCTCGCTCTGCCGTGTGCAGCAAGATCAGCAGCCAGGTCAGCCCAAAGGAGGCGATTTGGTAGGCCCTAGCACTGCTGTTGCAACTGTCCCCGCCGTTCAGGACCTGTAGGTAGATTGCGTGCTCCAGATTTCTCAACATAGAGTTCATATTAGCGATGAGTTCTTCTGGGCTCTCGGGGGCTGGCCTCGGAGAGTCAGGCGTGAACTGGAGCACGCGGAACGCGGCTGTCAGCACCGGGGGTTTCTTAGCTAGGAAGGTTTTCGCAAAGTCCTGAGTGTACCACAGGACCCAAGCTAATATGTTCTTCGGGACGCGGAAGGTGCGGCACAATAACGCACTGGCGCTGATCACTGTCTCTCCCAGGTCGAGCTCCAGCAGCCTGACATGAATTGGCCGCGAAGCGGGATCGAGCCGCTCCTGCACAAAGCCCTGGACCAGTTGGAAGACAGCGCCCGTAGATTTAGTGTTTGTAGAAGAATCAGAGGTAGCGAGATAACGCTTGAGTTTCCTAACAATCTGGCCCGAGACCTCGGCGTGGTCGGTCATCAAAGAATCAGGCTCCTGTCGGGTGTGCAGGCAGGACTTTTCTTTATGTTGTAGAGGCTTGCTCTTTTTTGGCTTCTCCAACAGAAACAGTGTGGAGAAAAGAAACAAGATGAAGGAAAGGGGAGGACTGGCAAGGGAGGGAGAACTACGGCCTGGTTCTTGTTTTTTCTTTTGTTGGGATGAGGGTTTCAAGGGGAGGGGGGTGAAGAAAAAAGGGAAAAAAAAGAGGGAGTTTGCGCGAAACTGGCAGGAGAGAGCCAAAACAAGAGGAGGGATTTGTTTTTTCTCGGCTGTGCCTGCTTTTTGGTTCTTCCCGTTTCTCCCCCCCGCCCCCCTTTTTTTTTTCTTGGTTCTGGGGTTTGTTAAAATTTAACCTCCCTCTTCTTTTCTTTTCCCCCGGCCATAACTACGCACAAAGAAAAACAGCCTAGTTATTTTTTTTTGTTTTCCAGGAGGAGTCTAGTCACCTCTTTTTTTTCTGTTGGGCACAGGAGAATAAAAATTTAAGAGGGGAGAAAAAAGAGAGAGATCTCTTTTGGTTTTTTTTTTTGCTTTCTTAGGTTATGAACACTTACCTCCTTTGGTCCATGCTGTTGCTACTGGCGTGGCGCGCGGCCGCGGAGTGCCCGTACGTGTGGCGTGCGCCCCTACCGTCGGACCTGCTGCTGGAGCTGGTCGTGCCCGCGGGCGGCGCTGTCTGGACGCTGCCGGCGGGCGGCGCGCCCGGGCGCCGCCGGCAACTAGTACAGGCCGGTGTCTTCACGGTGTACTGGGGCGACAACACGGTCGTGCAGACGTGCTCGGCGGCCGCGCCGTGCACGCACACGTTCGCGAGCGCCGGCGTGTTCACCACTGTCATCGAGGGCCCTGTCGCAGGCTGGGCCATGACGCTGGCCTGGCGCGAGCAGAACGTCGACGGGGTCGCGCTGCGCTCTATTGCGCAGTGGGGCGGGCTCGAGCTAGCTACAGAGGGTGGCTACCACTTCTACGGCGAGGCGCAGCTGCTCAGTCTGCCGCCGCTGTCGGCCATCGACACCTCCCGGGTCACGAGCTTCGCCTTCAGCTTCGCGGGCTTGTCGGCGTGCACGGATGTGTCAGCTCTTGACCCGCGTTCGGCGCTCGTGCTGACGGGTGCCTTCGCCCATTCGCCGTGCCTGACGTTTGCCAACGTCAGCGCTTGGGACGTGTCGCGAGTGCGGGACCTGTCCCTGGCGTTCGCCGGCACCACTGTTACGGGCATCTCCGGCCTAGAGCGCTGGAACGTGTCGCGCGTCGTGAACGCGACCGGCCTGTTCGCCAACGCCACCGCGCTGCAGGCGGACCTGTCGCACTGGCGGCTGGATAGCCTGCAGGACGCTACGGACATGCTGGCGGGCGCGCCGCAGCTAGCGCAGAACTTGGGTGGTTGGAACGTGGCCTGGACGCAGCAGACGTGCCTGCAGCTGGTGCAGCCGGCGACCGTGCAGGTGCCGTCTGCCTGCCAGCAGTGGCTGCCGGCCCAGGGCAGCCCCGCGGTCTTGGTCGTGAACGCGGCCACCGCCAGCCCGGCGCAGTACGCGCTGCCGTTCTTGCCCGACGCGAATGCGGGCGGCAGCTTTCCTTACACGGCCAGCTGGGGCGACGGGACGGCGACGAGCACGTGCGACAACACGGCGCCGTGCACGCACTTGTACGCGGCGGCCGGCAACTACACGATTTCACTCACGGGCGCGGCCATCGTCGGCTTCACCACGCGCGACGCACTTGTCCTCACGGGCAACTGTACGGACCAAACCCTGGCCAACGGCTCTCCCTGGCACGACAGCGACGGGCCAACCTACGATTGTGCCACTTACTACACGGCCCCGGAAGTTTGTGTGGGGTCCGAAGACTATGTTTTTGCCGGGCTGACCGCCTACGACGCCTGCTGTGCGTGCGGCGGTGGGATCTTAGAGCGAGATCTGTCCGTGCCCGTGCTGACCTCGGTCCAGAGCTGGGGCCCCGTGCGTCTGCACACATCCGCTGGCGCGCACTTTGCCGGCTCGTTGCTCACGTCCGCGCCGCCGCCGTTGCCTGCCTCCAGCGGCCTGCGCTCGTTGGTGCGCTTGTTAGACGGCCTGCGGTCGCTCGGTTCCGCGACGCTCAACGTCAGCGCGCTCGACACGTCGGTTGTCACGAACCTCACCGACCTCACGTCCGGCGCTCCGCAGCTAGGGCTGGTGGGGCTGGGCAGCTGGGACACGTCGGCGGTCGTGGACGCGACGCGCGCCTTTAAGGGCAATGCGGGCCCTCTGGCCGGGGTGGCGCTGTGGAACGTGAGCGCGCTCGAGTACGCGGTGGACATGTTCAAGCGCGCGCTAGTCTTTGACGAGGACCTGTCGGGCTGGCAACCCCGCCGGCTCCGCGCTGGCGCCGGCCTCTTCGCGCTGGCATCCGCCTTCCGCGGCCGGGGGGTAGGGGGCTGGTCGTCCGAGAACCTGGCCACCAACTCCACGGCGTGCGGCGAACCCTTCCACGGCACGCGCTGCCTGCCACAGTCCTGCGTTTGGCCCGCCTGGTGCTACAACGCGTCGTTAGTCTTCGAGGCACGGATCAACGTCCTGGTCAGGAACGCCCTGAAGCAGCTCTACGTGCTGACCACGACCAGCAGCAACCCCTTGCAAGTGAATTACGGCGCCGGCGGTGGTTGGGTCAGCTGCAACCAGGCCAGCGCCACCACCAACACACCCAACATCTGCCGGCCCGTCACCAACACTGGTTACGCCGCGGTCGGCACTTATACGCTGCTCATCACGGGGCGGCTGGACGGGCTCCTTAGCCTGGTAACTCGCGCCAACGACAACCAGCTCAAGTTCGAAGCTATTTATTCCTGGGGGAACGTTTCGCTCGCCACGCCCCCCGCGTACGTCATCAATGACGGTACCCTGCTCAGCGGTTTCTTGACCACCAGTAACGGGGCTTGGTGGAATACCCCCTCGACCGCGCTTACCAACCTGGTCTACCTGGCGCCCACCAACGGCACGAACGCGCTCGCGCGCGTCACCCGCGCCGACTACCTTTTTCGCAATGCCTACAGGCTAGTCGGCGACCTGAGCGACTGGCGCGTGGCTTTTACCGGCAGCGCCGCCGGGGCCTGGGCGAACGCGAGACAGTTCAACCAGGACATCAGCGCCTGGCCCATGAGTGCCGTTACTGACACTTCGTTTATGTTCGCGGGCGCCGAACAATTTAACCAGCCGCTCGACCCGTGGGGCGTCTCCACCTGGTCGATGGAATCGATGTTTGACGGTGCGGTGGCTTTCAATCAGCCGCTGCCTAGCTGGAACCAACAGGGCACGCTCACCAACATTCGTAGCATGTTCAAGGGGGCCAGGGCTTTCAACCAGCCGCTCGGCGCCTGGGACATGTCGGCCCTGGTCGTCGACTTTGGTCCCACGGACGAAGTGTCCCCCTTCGCGGGCTGTTGCAGCTTCGTGCAGGACCTGAGCGCCTGGCCCCTGCCCACGACATTAGCCGACTGCCAGGCCCTCGCGACCGATTCGCGCCTAACGTACGCTACGCTACCGGACTCTTGCCCGGCCGGAAGTTATACCACGTGGGATTATGCGCAGGCTTGCGCTGTCTAGTGTACGCGTGAAGGATCACAAAAAAGGAAGAGGGAAAGGCGGGAGGAAGAGGCGTAAGTCTTTTTTTTTCCGTTTCCCCCCAGTGCCCAGGACGGTGCTTGTCTGGTATATATATATATATAAAACCAAAAAAAAAAAAACGTCCAAGAATTTCTGTAGTCTAATCGGCCCCTCCCCCCCCCCCCAAATTTTGCACGCCGGCAGGCAGCGCTTTTTTTTTGCAATCTACGCCGGCGGCCCTTTCCTTTTTTTCCGTGCGTCATTGGCTTTTCTGTGCCGGTAGCGCTGGGGGGGAGGGAGGGGCAGAAAGCAAGTTTTTGGTGAGACAGAACCTCTTTTTCTTAGCTTTGGTGTGTGTGTAGCACATGAACAGTAGCGCGGTCTTCGTGGTGAGCGCGGTGCTGAGCGGTTTGTACGAGCTGCCGTTCCAGCCCGACGCCAACGCGCCCGGGCGCACGGCCGACAGTTTCCCTTACACGGTCGGCTGGGGGGATCTGTCAGCAGCAGACACGTGCAACAATTCGGCTTCGTGCACACATTTCTACGCGGCGGCCGGCAACTACACGATTTCACTCACGGGCGCGGCCATCGTCGGCTTCACCACGCGCGATGCACTTGTCCTCACGGGCCACTGCACGGACAGGACCTTGGCGAACGGGTCGCCCTGGTACGACAGCGACGGGCCGGACTACCACTGCGCCTGGTACCAAGCCGAGTTCGGCTGTCCTACGGCCGCGGACTACGCCAACGCCGGGATGATTGCGACTGAGGCCTGTTGCACGTGCGGCGGTGGGATCTTAGAGCGAGATCTGTCCGTGCCCGTGCTGACCTTGGTCCAGAGCTGGGGCCCCGTGCGCCTGCACACATCCGCTGGCGCGCACTTTGCTGGCTCGTTGCTCACGTCCGCGCCGCCGCCGTTGCCCGCCTCCAGTGGGCTGCGCTCGTTGGTGCGCTTGTTAGACGGCCTGCGGTCGCTGGACGCGGCAGCGCTGGACGTGAGCGCGCTCGACACGTCGGCCATCACGAACCTCACCGACCTCGCGGCGGGCGCGCCGCAACTAGGGCTGGTGGGGCTGGGCGGCTGGAACACGTCGGCCGTCGTGGACGCGACGCGGGCCTTTGCGCGCTACCTTGGCCCCTTGGCCGGGGTGGCGCTCTGGGACGTCGG
This sequence comes from Paulinella micropora, assembly GCA_019918135.1. Lineage (NCBI taxonomy): Eukaryota > Cercozoa > Imbricatea > Euglyphida > Paulinellidae > Paulinella > Paulinella micropora. The sequence continues at coordinate 90,098 of WBZZ01001018.1, read as the reverse complement.
CGCGCTCGAGTACGCCACGGACATGTTCCGCGGCGCCCCGTCCTTTGATGAGGACCTGTCGGGCTGGCGCCCCCGCCGGCTGCGCACTTTCGACCGCCTGTTCGCGCTGGCCTCCGCCTTCCGCGGCCGGGGGCTCGGGGGCTGGTCCTCGGAGAACCTGGCCAACGCCTCCCAAGCGTGCGGTCCCGCTTTCTACGGCACGCGCTGCACGCCGCCGTATTGTCCTAGGCCCGCCTGGTGCTACAACGCTTCAGTCTTTGAGGCACAGCTCAACGTCGCCCAACGGAAATCTGCGAAGCAGCTGTGTGTGCTGCCTACTACCGACCACAACCCCCTGCGCGTGAACTACGGTGACGGTCAGGGCTGGGTCGCTTGCAACCAGTCCGACGCAGCGGCCGGGGAGGTCCGCTGCATCTGCCGCCCCGCTCTGAACACTCGCTACGCCGCCACGGGCGTGTACACGCTGCTCATCGAGGGGCGGCTGGACGGCCTGCTCACCATGGTACACCGCGGTAGCGAACACACGCTCAAGTTCCAGGCCATCTATGCCTGGGGTAACGTCTCGCTCGCGAGCCCCCCGGCCTACGTCAAGGACGGGACCTTGCTCAGTGGCTTCCTGTTCGCGGCCCGCGCACCTTACTGGGCAACCGCGTCCAGGGCGCTCACCGACCTGTTCTACCTCGCACCGACCAACGGCACGCGCGCGCTCGAGCGCGTCACCCGGGCCGATTACCTGTTGTACAACGCCGGCAAGCTGGTCGGCGACCTCAGCGACTGGCGCGTGGCCTTCAACGGCAGTGCCAGCTATGCCCTGGCGTACGCGAACAGGTTCAACCAAGACCTCAGCGCGTGGCCCCTGAGTAATGTCACTGACACGTCGTTTATGTTCCTGGGCGCCGGGGATTTCAACCAGCCGCTCGACTCGTGGGGCGTTTCCACGTGGTCAATGCAATCTATGTTTGAAGGCGCGCTCAAATTCAATCAGCCGCTGTCCGGCTGGAACCAACGGGGCACGCTCACGACCATTCGCGATATGTTGAACGGGGCCGTGGCCTTCAACCAGCCGCTAAGGTCGTGGAACGTGTCGGCGCTAGCAGCGGGCGCTGACGGTATGGGATTAGCCGCCCCCTTCTCTGGCTGCTGCAGTTTCAGCCAGAACCTCAGCGCCTGGTCCCGCCCCACGACTGTCAGTGAATGTCAGAGCGTCGCGAGCAATTCGCGCCTAACGTACGAGCTGCTGCCGGCCGCTTGCCGTGCCTTCTCTGTTGAGAATTATACCACGTGGGCTTATGCGCGGGCCTGCGCGGTCTAGCCTTCTCTCCTTTTCCCACCCCGGCTGGCACGTCAAGACCGCGCGGTAGGACTCTTTTTTTTTTGGTTGTTTTTCTAGCTCGCTTGACGTGCCAGCTCAGGGGGGAGAAGAGAGGGGGGGGGGGGGACGAACTGCTCGACCGGCTAGCTGCTCTGCTCTTGCTGTGCTGGAGCAGTCCCGAAAGAAGATTTGCGGTGCAAGAGTGGTTCCTTCCCTCCGAGAAGGAGAAGGGCCAGGGAGAAAGCCCCTCCCCCCAGCAGAATTGCTCCTCCTTTTCCTTCCCTCCCTCTTTGTTTTGCTTTGGGGGAGAGGGACACGCCCTTTTCTCCCACTCCGGCAAACTCCTTTCCCCCTCCCCGCGCAATAACGGAAATCCCTCTGCACCACCTTGCTCTCCTCGTCCTAATCCGTGTGGTAGCCCCTTGTAGGTATTTCTTAAATAAAAGCTTTTTTTTTTGGTTCTCTCTCGGGCACACGGTTTTGTGCAGTTTGCTGTACAGAGCAAACCAAAAATGTTTTCTAGTCAAAGGACACAACTCCCGTGCGCTTCAATAGAGTTCGGAGGGCGCAGCGTCTGGCTGGTACTACTGCTGTGCAGCGCGGCCCGTGCGTTCTGCCCGTACGCCGCCCCGGGCGGCATACCGGTGCCGGATGCGGTCTTGGTCCTGGCCGTACCGAACCTGACAAGCCCGCTAAGTTATACGTTACCGCTCGCGCCGGACGCCAACACGGCCAGGAGACGCCTGGCCTCGGCGACGTTCACCGTGGACTGGGGGGACGGCAACACTGGCGCGGTGTGTACCAACAACGGGGCGCCCTGTTCGCACACGTACACCACGGGCGGCACGTACACGCTGCGGCTAGCGGGCGCCGAGATCACGGGGTGGAGCGCGGCGCTCGTGCCCGAAACCCAGGCACCGGCCTGTGCAGACACGATCCAGGGCTGGTATGACATGGATGGAGAGGGCAACGGCTGCGCCGAGTACCGACTAAACAGCAACTGGGGCTGCGACTACCCCGGCCATGCAGACTTTGGCTTTACCATGGCGCGGCAGGTGTGCTGCGGGCGGTGCGGAGGGGGGGCGTTGGTTGCCCGGCCTTCCGCGAGGATCCGGGAGGTACAGGCCTGGGGCGGGATACGCCTGCACACGACGTCGGGCTACCACTTCCAGGGCACGGCGCTCGTCTCGTTAGCCTCGCCGCTGCCGGCCAGCCCGGGGCTGCGCTCACTGGCGGGCTCGTTCGGCGGGCTGGCGAGCCTGGGCAGCGCCTGGCTGGACGTGGGCTCGCTAGACACCAGCCTCGTGACGGACCTGACGGCCCTGCTGCAGGGCGCCCCGGCGCTGTCGCTAGCGGGGCTGGGCAACTGGGACACGAGCAACGTCGTCAACGCCTCGTACGCCTTCGAAGGTAACCTGGGAACGCTAGCCGGCACCGGGGCGTGGAACGTGGGCAGCCTGCGTAATGCGGAGGGGATGTTCCGCGACGCGGCCCACTTCGACGAGGACCTGAGCGGCTGGCAGCCGGCGCAGTTGGAAAGCTTCGGACTGATGTTCTTCGGGGCCTCCGCCTTCCGCGGGAGGGGCGTCGGTGCATGGTCTCTGGGCGCCACGGGCACGCAACGGGGCTGCGAGGCCCTTTTCTTCCGGGCGGGCTGCGACCCCAGCTGCCCGCGGCCCCAGAACTGCCAAGTGGGTGCCTTCAAAGCCACGCTCCAGATCACGCAGAGTGTAGCTAATTTCGGGCTGTACACGCGGAAGCCGGGCGACAGTAATGCCATCCGTGTCGACTGGGGTAACGGGCAGGGCTGGGTGCAGTGCCAGCAGGAGGACAGCAACCCGATCTGTGCGCCCAGCTCGCTGGCCGTCGGTACCTACCACATCCGCATCGAGGGGCGGGTGGCGGGGCTCGTGGGTTTCACGACGGGCCTCACGCTTGACAAGTACCGCTTGCTGGGGGTCTGGGCCTGGGGCAATGTGACTATGGCCAGCCCGAATGGTTGGGTGGGTACCTTGTTTGCTGAGGATGGTATGTACGCGCAGCACGAAACGTATGTACGACACCTGGAAGAATTGGTGTTCCTCCCGCCCGGCAGTAGTACACGGGCCGTGGACGGGGTAACCAACGGGGTGGCCCTGATGTTCAGCGCGTACAAACTGGTCGGAGACCTGCGGGACTGGCGCCCGGCGATTACGGGCGAAACCGTGTGGATGTTCCGCAAAGCGTACCGCTTCAACCAAGATTTGTCGAGCTGGGCCCTGAAGGGGCTCACCAACATGTACCAAGCGTTCGATGATGCACGCAGCTTCAATGCGCCGTTGGACACCTGGGATCTGTCCGCTGTCACCAACTTCCAGGCCATGCTGGCGGATGCCTGGGCCTTCAATCAGTCTGTCAGTGCTTGGAACACGAGCAGTGCCACCAACATGAACAGCGTCTTTTACAACGCCACCAGCTTCAACCAGCCCTTGTCGGCGTGGGACGTGAGCCGGGTGACTAATTTCCGTTGGACCTTCGAACGAGCGAGAGCGTTTAACCAGGACCTGAGCCAGTGGAACGTGGGGAGTGCCGATGTGATGATTGGCATGTTTACGGGAGCCAAGTTGTTCAACTCGGACCTCAGCGGCTGGAACGTAAATAACGTGGGGGGCGACGGTCTAGCCAACCTGCTCACCGGCGCCTGCTCTTTCAATCAGGACCTGAGCGCGTGGTCCGTGTCGGTTTCAGGGGGCGACTGCGCGCTGTTCGCGTCCGGCTCCTTTCTCAATTACGCGCAACTACCCGCCTCGTGCCAAGCGGCGGCGGAGAACACTTACACCTGGAACGCTGGGACCCGGGGTTCTTGCTTGGTCACCTAGACGCAAGGTGCCTTCGGGGGCGCGACACTTGTCGCGCCCCCCCGAAGGCACCCTGCGAGCAAGAATAGGTTCAAGGCGCAAAAAAATAATTAAAAGAAAAACACAAATTAGTATTAACCCCAACAAAAAGAAGCTGGGTCTGGCGACGGTTTTTATTAACAAGACTCTCTCCGGCCGGAGGGGTCAAGCTACTCCCTGACACTTTTTTTCAGGCCAACGGCACAAAGGCGCTTGCCTCCAGGTTCAGGCGTACCTCCTGGCGCTGCGATTCCTGGACCGTGTCCACTAGCTGGCGCAGCTTGACGTACACCGCACCCAGGCACACGATGACGGCCGTGAGGCCCGCGCACATCGCTTGCTTGAGCCAGAGCTGTTCTTGCTCCGGAGACGAGGGGTAGCGGATCGCGCCGTTGCCAATCACGGAGATGGAGGCCACGCCCGTGATCCACATGGTAACGCACAGGGCCCAGTCCCAGACATTTTGTGAGCGCCGCTGCAAGGTAGACAGCGCTTGCCGGCAGCTGGCGGTACGATTGTTTTCGTCAATCTCCATTATTCTCTTTTTCTGCAGGCCACGAACCTTTCTTTGCTAGCTGGGCCTGCTCTTGCTCGCAAACGAAAAAAAAGGGGGGGGGGAGCCAAACCGTTACAAGAACGGTCCGGCCCCCCTCTTCCCTCCCTTGGTCAAAGGGAGGACAACAGAAAAAAGAGAACAAAAAAAATGCAAGGGGGGGGGGCGGAAGTGTTGCGACACTTCCCCACCCCCCGCAAATTCTGAATGTTGCTTTGCCAATCGCCGGCATTCCCGTAAAAAAAAATCGTAGCGTGCCGCGCAATTCGATCTAGAAATCTTTTGCGCCGCGAGAACATACCGGATATCACGACAAATGAAAGTAGCAAAATTTTGTCGGGTCTGCAATTGTTTGCAAAAAAGATCTGCTAAATCCGGCAGTTTGGCAGGCAGCCACTTGGCCCATCACTGCCACCTCAAATGTACTTTCCGGCCAGCGTACAAATTTAATCAACCGTTGGATACTTGGAATGTTTCCGGGGTCTACAAATTTGATAACATATTTTTAACCAGTCGTTGGCCGCCTTCTCCTGCACGGCTGGACCTTACTCCCCTAAATGACATGTTCTGGGGAGCATGTTCTTTTTTGATCAGAACCCCAGCGGCTGGACACTGCCCCAACAACCTTTACGCACTGCCAGTCACTACTCCGCGGTTCGTACATTGCGTACTGGCAATGTAGGAAGGCAAGTGTTAGAAGAGGGGGTGCACAGTGAGAGAACGTGTCACAGGCTGTGAACAATTTTTTTAAATACTGTAGCAAAAGAATTTTTTTGTCATTACACCGTAAGGCTTTGTGCAAAAACAAAACGACGGGAAACAAGGGTGTCCGCGGGCTGTCTGTTTTTGTCAGACCAGGGGCACGAAAGCACTTGGATCCAGGTTCAGACGGGCCTCCTGGCGCTTCGAATCCTCGGCCAAATCCACTAGCCGACGCAGTTTGACGTACACCGCGCCCAAGCACACGATGACAGCCGTGAAGCCCGCACACGTCGCTTGCTTGAGCCGTTCTTGTTCCGGCTGCGACGGATGGTGGATTCCACTGTTGTCGATCACCGAGATGGCGGCCACGCCAAATGTCACATGGGAACGCACAGGGCCGAATCCCAGACATTTTGTGAACGTCGCTGCAGGCTGGACAGCGCTTGCCGGCTGCCAGTGGCACGATTTTTTTGCGTTGGTGTCCATGACTGTATTCTTTTTTTCTGTCAGCCACGAACTAAATGGACCTGTTCTAGCCATTCTTTTTTTTTCTCTCTTTGGTCAACGGGAGGGAGAGAAGGACGCCGAATGTTGCACCCCTTCCCAACAAAACTGCCCCCCCCCCTCTTTTCTGTACCTCCTGCCTTTTTCTTCGTTGCTTTTGTTTATTAATCCAGAGCACAAAAGACGCCATGCAGCATGTAGTTGGTCTTGTTGATTTGCTGGGCTGGTTGCGAAGAAGCGTCAGAGCCGCCGGTCCACATAAACAGGGACGGCAAATTCAGGAAAAGCCCTGACGTTTGCGGTGCCCAGTATTTGTCAATAGCTCTAGTGCTTAAAGAAGTGCAGGCTGAGCCCCCCGTGGGCCCGACCCCGTTTAGCCCGGCGAAGCCGCTGGTACATTGACCAGAAGCCATGACATAGTATTGGGCATCGGCGAGATTAGAAAGATAGTAGTCGATGTTAGTCAAAATGTGAAAGCCATAATTGCACGCGCCTCCTGAAGTAATCCCCCGCAGATAAGGTGCGCCACTTTGTCCAAGGTTCACAGTCGAACTTACGAAAAGCCCGGGAGTAGTGAAGCTCGCGGGGCAGGCTACGACCTTGCTATCCATCTGATAACTCACTCCGCTTGACTTATGAGAGCTACAGGCCCCATAAAAGCAGCCTGTTGACGTTCCGCCGTACCAGCCGCTAGCGCAAGAAGCACAATAATAGTTAGTCGCGTCTGTTCTAGTACAACCGGGGCAACACCACAAGCGAAAATACACGTCCGCCATGGTAGCCTGTCCGTTGGCGGCCGGCTGGATCTTGGTGATCACGAACCTGTAATACGAGTACGGGCCTGGCGCGCTTAGGTTATACGTGCGCTCGTGTCCTTGTAGTAGGGCCTGTGCATTGCTTATGCTCGACAAAACGTACCACGACATCGCGTCCTCGCTGCCTAAAAGTGCAAAGCTCACGGGATGGCCCTGGCACGCCGTGCTACCACCGCTTACGTACCTGCAGGCAAAAGAGTAGCTCGTCAGGACCACCGCCGCCGTTCTGGCTATTTGCACCCACTCGCCCGCGACGCCCGCCGTAATCTGAGCTCCCGTGTACGTCCCATCCGTTGTGCTATAGGCGGCGGCCGACGACCAAGTGTTTGAACTACCGGTGTCTGCTCCCAACAGCGTGTACACCAACGAGGCATTGCTGCTGCCGGTAACAGCCCAGGACCCCAACGTGTTGGAAGTCCACGTCTGGTGGAAGGAAGTATCGCAATCGCGCGGATAGTTGCTACACGCGTTGTAGTGGAAACAGCCTCTGCCCAGCCCCCCGCCCGCCCAGCCCGCGCCGCAGGTGCAAGTGTAACTTTCGGCGGGTGTGTTAGCGCACGAAGGACAGCACCAGGTCCTCAAGAACATCCTGCCAATCCGTGCGGACCCAGAGTTTGCGGGCACGGTCAGGGCGACGAGCCGGTAGACGGAGTAACTTCCGGGCTGCGCTATTGCGTAGGTGCGCTCCTCGCCCATGTAAGTAAAGGGACTCACAGAAGATTGGTACAGGTTCATCCACTGTATGCTGTCATTGGATGCCATCAGCGCAAAACTCGTGGGCGGGAACACATCAATCGCAGCCAGGACCACGTGGGTCACGACAAACGCCGCCGTTTGGCCTTGGATCTGCAAGTACTCACCCAAGAGGCCGCCGGTATCAAATGATGTAGTACCGACATAATTTCCTAAAGCGTTATACCTTACCGTACTCGCTTGCCAATAATTGCTGGTAAAGCTGTTGAAGGCCCTTTGGGCTCCGTACAAACTACCCTCGCTAGAGGCTGAAATCAAATATGAGTTAGAGCTAGAGGTATACAGATTGGTTGAGAAGTCCACGAAATCCAGCACCTCATCACAACTACTGCGCCAGGCCACGCACTCGTTTATCTGTGGCGTTGGGGAGGGAGAAATGGTCGGCGTCCTAGATGGAGTTACGCTTAGCGTCGGCGAGGTCGCGATGCACAGCGGCGCGTTCAGCGTGAGCCTGAGGTCGCCCAGGCTCGCTGTAGAGGTACAGATTGTTATGCTACCCGTAACCAGGGACCAGCTCTGGCCGAGGACGAAGCGGTACGCGTTGTAGCCCGACGTCGGGGTCAAGGGAATGGTACGCTCCTGCCCCACGGCCCAGCTGGTCCAGCTACCCGTAGCCAGGAAGACCCAGCTGTTGCCACCGTCGGTCGAGCCGAAGACGTGCAACGTGCCCGCGGCGAATATCTCCGTACAGCCAGCCGTGATAACGCAGTTGCGGGCACTTGAAGCAATCGTGCGCTGGCCCGCCACGACCCCAACCGACCACAGGGGAACGAGGGCCCCGTCCGGCCTGGTAATTTGCACGTACTCTCCCCCGTAGGTTAGCGTCGTGGTGGTGCCAACGTAAGCAGCTGAACAAACCCCGTTGGCGTTGTTCATGGTATCGTAGTACGAATTGACAGAGTAAGCAGAGGTCCAGGGCGTGAGGTAGTTGCCGTCCGTCGCGTCGCTGGCGCTGCCTTCGCTAGCGCTGCTAACGGTTGTGGTCCAGCCGAACAGTGCGCCGGGCGAGGTGAGCTGGGTCTGGTTCTGGTACCCCGAGTTGCACGTGCAGTAGAAGGAGCCGTACGTGTTGGTGCAGACGCCATTCGCGGTGCAGCCGCCGTTGTTGGCGAGGGCGCACTCGTTGACGTCGGGCGACGGCGTCCCGGACGCGGTCCGTGACGCCGTGACGGAGATAGTGGGTGTCGTGGACGGCGTCGCGGACCGTGTGACGGTTGGCGTCACGGTTGGCGTCACGGTTGGCGTCACGGTTGGCGTCACGGACGGCGTCACGGTTAGCGTCACGGTTGGCGTCACGGACGGCGTCACAGACATCGCGGGCGTCGGCGATACAGAAATGCACACCGGTGCGTCCAGCGTGATCCTGAGGTCGCCCAAGCGCGAGCTTCCGTCGTTACACGTGACGCCAGGGGCATAATAGACCCAGGTTGTATACACCATGAAGCGGTACGCTGTGTAGTCAGAGGTCGGGGTCCAGCTCACGGTCCTTTGCTGCCCAGCGGTCCAACCCGTCCAGCCGCTGCCTGTTGCCAGCAGGGTCCAGTCGGTGTTGCTGGCGGCGTTGTTCGACCCGTAAACCCGCAACGTTTCAACTGCCGAAATCTCCTGGCATCCACTTGCGGACGTGCAGCTTCGAGCACCGTTAGGAATTATGCGCTCAGTAGCAACGACCCCAACCGACCACAGCCTTACGGCAACGTTGTCTAGCTTGGTTATTTGCACGTAAGCCCCGTATACTAAATTTGTAGTGGGCCCTGTGTAAGCTGTGCTTGAGCAGACGCCGCTGATTTTATCCATTGAATAAGCTGAATTACTAAGCCACGAAGTGAGGTAGTTGCCGTCCAGGACATTGCTCGTGCTGCCGCCGCCGAATGAGGTGCCGCTGACGCTGAGGGCCCAACCGAACAGTTTGTCGGGGGAAGTCAGCTGCGTTTGGTTGGTGTACCCCGGATTGCACGTGCAGTAGAAGGAGCCGTACGTGTTGGTACAGACGCCGTTGGCGGTGCAGCCGCCGTTGTCGGCGAGGGCGCACTCGTTGACGTCGGGCGACGCGGTTGGCGTTACGGAAGCGGTTGGCGTCACAGATCCCGACTGCGCAGGTGTGGCGGTCGGCGACACAGTGGTCGACATGGAGGCCGTGGCGGATGCAGTTGGTGTCACCGAAAGTGTCGGTGTGACGGACGCCGTGGCGGTCAGCGACACCGAAGCGGTCAGCGAGGAGCCGATGCTCCGCGACGCGGGGGGGGTCGACGACACCGAAGCGGTCACTGACACCGACCCGATCGGTGACGCGGTCACCGACACCGAAGCGGTCGGCGACTCGGAAACGCTCGGCACAGGCGACCGCGTGGCCGACAACGTCGAACAGAAAAAGCCGCCCGCGGTGTTCACGCATTGCTGCGCCGGGGCGCAGTTGCCGGCGTTGCCCAGGCACTCGTCCACGTCGCCGCACGGCGCCGGCAGCAGCGTAGCACGCAGGTAGCCCCAGCCCGCTTGTGTGCCGCAGCCGGCGCCGCTGCTCCAGTGCTGGTAATTCCTCGTGACAATCACACGGAAGAATTTGTAGTACCGCCGGCCGCCCGTCAGGTCCCACGCTTGTTCCTGTGAGGGAGACCACGACGTCCAAACGGCCGGGTTGCGGCCTACCAGCGCCCAGCTCACGCCGTCCTGGGAGCCCACGACCGTCACCTCCGCGGCGCTGAAGGTCTTGTACGTCCAGTCGCCCCAGATCTCGGCCGACGCGGCCACCGCAACCCGCACCAGCGCCGCTGAGGCAGTTGCCGACGCCAGCTGCACCCAGGCGCCCCGGTAGACCTCGCCGCCGGCCGTGGTCACCGCGGCTGTTGAAGTGCTGGCCGAGCTGCAGACGTACGGCGTCAGCTTGGCCGTGCCGTACAGGGCGCTGGCGTCGCTCTCCCAGAGGCCGGACGCGTCGGCGCCCAGCGGCGTGCCGGCCGCGGTGCCGGACGTCGACACTAGCCAGCCCGCTAACCCGTCGGGTTCGACCAGCGAGAACGGGCTGGGGTTCGTGGGCGCGTAGCCCGCGGCACAGCTACAAGCGTAGGAACCGTACGTGTTGGTGCACAGCGCGCCGGGCCCGCACACCAGCTCCACGCCGTCGGCACACTCATTGACGTCCGGCGAACCAGAGGGGCTCTGGCTCGGGCTAGGGGAGGCGGTCGCGGAGGCCGTGCCCGACGCGCTCGGGCTGGTGGTGGTGGACGCGCTCGAGGACGTGGACGGCGTCAGTGACATCGACTGCGAACCCGAGGCGCTCAGCGACACTGACGGCGTCCGCGACGCCGAGGCGCTCAGCGAGGAGCCGACGCTCCGTGACGTGGTCGGCGACACCGACACGGTCGGCGAGACCGAGGCGGTCGGCGTTGGTGTCACGGTCACCGTCGCGGAGGGCACCCACACGGCGCACTCGACGGTCGTGCGCTGGCTCACGCAATTGTCGTGCGTTGTGCGCAGCAGCTCCGCCGGCGCGCCCTCTAGCAACTCTCGGGCGTCGCGCAAATTATTAAGTTGCCACTGAGACAGGTCGGCCCGCACCGCCGACCGCGCGAACACCGCGGTCGCCTCCGACACGCCGGATACGTTCCAGCGCTCGAGGCCACCGATGGTAGTTGCCTGCGTGCCGTTGAACAGGTACGAGATGTCCCGCGCGCGGGACAAGTCCCAACCGCCAACGTCAGCAAATCGGAGCTGGGGCGAGTTCGCGAACGCGCCGCGCAGCACCCGGGCGGACCGCGTGTCCAACCCCGAAGCGTCGAACGTAGCGGCCCCGAGCCCGGCGAAGCTCTGCTCGAAGCTCGTGACCTGGGATGTGTCAAGTGCCGACAGCGGCGGCAAGGAGATTAGTTGCGCCTCGCCGTAGAAGTGGTAGCCGGCAGTCGCATTAAGCCGCAGCCCGCCCCACTGCGAGATCTCAAGCAGCGCGACGTCGTTAATATTTGCGCGCCACGCGGGTGTCATGGCCCAGCCAGGCACAGTGCCTTCCACGGAGACCGAAAACACGCCCGCGCTGACAAACACGTGCGTACACGGGACCGTTGTGGTACAAGCCTGCGGAGGCGCGCCGTCGCCCCAGTCCACCAGCCAGGGCTCGTCCTGTGTCATTCGGCGGCGTGACGGCACTGTCGAGCCCGACGGCACTGTCGAGCCCGCGGCCGGCAGCGTCCACACGGCGCCCGCGGCGCCGACGGACAGCTCGAGTAACAAGTCAGTCGGCTCGGGCGCGCGCCTGGCGCAATCCGCCCAGAACACTGGTAGCCAGGCTAGGGCCAAGCAGGCCTTCATCGTCAGTCAGGGAGAGAAATAAACTAGCTGGGGCACTAGTCCGAGACTTCTTGTTTTAAATGGTTACAACAGGTTTTTGAAGCTACCAACAAGAAATAAAGCCGTAAAGGGAGGGTGGTCCGTCGAGCAGAGGTTGGAAGAGGGAGAGGGAGGAAAGGAGGGGGGGGGGGACTACCGGAGAAGTCGCCGGGCCGGCAGGGGCCGGCTGGCGGGGAGGGAGGGGGGGGGACCACTGCACACACACACCAAGGTAACGGTCGTGCGCCTTGGTGGGGGGGGGGAAGGGGGGCTAAGCCCGCCAAAGCAGACGCGCGGGGGAACGCTGGGTGTGAAGGCCCAGAAGAAAAAAAGAGCAAACCGTCCGTGTACAAGAAAAAGAGATATGTCCGACCAATGCAACTACAAGGGCAGGTACCAACGACGGCAATCCTTTCTGCAGTTGCAAGAGGACGAGGACGTTAAGGGGTTGCTGCGCGCACGCGCCGAACTGCTGGTCAAGAGATTGCAGGGCTGCCCGGGCGCCCGCGGACATGCCGGGGCCACACAAGAACTCCTGGGGGAAATGCTGTTGTGCTTGGAAGGGGCGCTGCTCGTGGCCGCCGAGTGCCAGGAAGCGCTGGAGAACGTGCGGGAGGCCACGTGGATTCGCTTCGAGCGGTGCACGGAAGATTCTTGCAATGACCTCCTGCGCGCCGGCACGGGTTGCTTGTGCTGGCGCGAACGCAGACAACAAGCGAAGGGCCGCCCGCTGCGCTGAGCAACATTCTGGTCAGGAAATTAAAGACCGCTTGTTTTGGCTGGTTTATTAAAGGCGAGAGAGAGAGAGAGAGTCAAAAAAGGTCAGGATTAAAAAAAACCTTTTTTTTTGTGTTGGCCAAATTGTCGTCCCCTCGATGAAGAGGAAAGTTTTTTTCGTGGCCGGAGGAAAAAAAACAGATCGGCAGAAACGGAGTAGTCTGACAAACCTAATTATATGTTTGATTCCTGTCCGACTGCCTAGCTCTAGCCTCTGGCGGACGTTCAAAAGATTTTCGTGTAGTCAAACCGCAGACAAAAAAAAAATAAACCCGGGTTTATTTTTTTTGTCAAAAAAAACCGGACGGTCGCGGCTGGTGACAGAAAAAGACTTTAATAATCACGGGGGAGGGAGGAGGGCCTGTTCTCTTCCTTTCCCCCCCCCCAAAGAGCCAACAAAAGAAAAAAAAAGAAAAGTTTGGCTTTACTCGCGTGCCTGTGCCTCGCGGACCTGCCGTCGGGCTTCCTGGACCTGCTGCCTGAGTTGCTGGACTTGTCTTTCGGACTGCTGGAGCTGCCTGGCCTCAAAAGCCGATCTCTCTTGCAAGTCATGGATATTTTTTTGGGTAGCGAAGACCGCCGCCTAAGAAAGAAGCGAAGAGGCCAAGGAGAGAACCTTTGTTCGAGCAAGTCTGTCTATTTTGTTTTTTTTTTGGTGTGCTGCCTAGTACCTGGAAGGGGGTCAGGCTCGGACGGTTTGCGTAGCCAATGCGCTGCGCTATGTCGGCCGCCGTCTTCGTCCAGATTGTGCCAAGATTGGCTTGCTGGATGACGTTGTACAGCTCCACGGCCAGATCCTCGAGGCGCATGATTGCTTGTTTCTGTGCTCTCACCTTGTCGAGGGCCGCGTCCAGTGCGTTCATTTCCGCGGGCTTCCAGAAGTCGAACGTCTGCGGCGTTGGTGGCAAAACCTCTCTGGCCGTTGTAACCATGTTTTGCTAAACCAGGCCAAGAAAAAAAAATGTGCGGAGAGAGAACGCGCGCAATCAAGCGTACTATTAAAAAAAAAGAACCAAGCCACCAACTTAGAAAAATAGCTGCTGTACCTCAGGGCAAGACCTGTGTTTTTTCTTTATGTCCAGCTGCACCAACACTTTTTTTTTGTGCAACGCGTTCGTGTGTCTGTACGGCCGCTGCACGGGCGGGGGGGGGGCCAGAGTGTGTGGGGGGGGGGGAGGGGGTTTGGCCGGGGACAATGGCAAGTAGGTTCAGGCCAAGAGCCGGCGATGCGTTTAAGAGCTAACAGAAAAAAAAAGTCTGCGTCCCTCCCCCCCCCCTCCTTTTTGCGAGCAAGATTTTTTCGTAAACCAGCACCAAAAAACAGCTTTTTAATCTAGCAGCCCCTCCACACTCTTGTTTGTCCCCCCCCCCCTCCTCTTGGACCGAACCTTGCCCAGCCAGAACTGTTCTGTCCGTTGTCTTTCATTCTTCTTTGGACGTAGCTCCTCCGCGGCGCTCAAGGCTCTTGTAGTGTTCTAGGCATTCTTTTAGCTGTTGTTAGTGCCAATCCGCCAATCCTCCTGCTCTCTCTCTCTCTCTCTCGCTCTGTAGCAGGGCCGTGCGTGCGCTGGAGCCTGCGCGGCCTTTCGCGGACCTGCTGCCCCTCTCACCCCCCCCCTCACTCTCCCCCACAGCTGTGCCAGCGACCGGCCAAACCTCTTGCGCTCTAATCCTTTCTTTGCTTGCTCATAATTTTTCTGTGGCTTTTTTCTCGGACTCTTTGGCCCGCTCACTGGCTGTCTTCTTTTTCAAGGCTTTTTTCCCCGACTCTTCTGCCCGCCCGCTTGCTGTTGGCAGGGCTTTATTACATTGCTGCTGCCAAAATTTAAGCTGTGATTTGAACCAAAGTTCTTTTTCACTGCGTAATACTTCCTTGTTATTTTTCAGTACCCTTGTGATGTCTCGGCGCAAGTTCCTGATGGAATCCGGCCGCGTGGGTGCAGCAGGTTTCTTTGAGGCTGGTGCCATCAACAACGCACGTAAGTTGTCTATATCCAGGGGGGCCGTCACCTTAGCGTAGATCTTGTCAAAGGAGTCTGGGACGGGCTCGCGGGTCCTGAAGGTTATTTTGCGACCCAGAGAACGCTCGACCTCGTCAACCTCGGTGTTGCGAAATTCGACTACCACTCCCCGTTCATTTTCTTCGCAAGCAATGACGGAAACCTTCCGGGCCCTGACGCCGTCCAAGATTACCAATTGTCGGCGCGACAACGCCGGGGTGTGCAGTATGATTCGTAAGTGTCCGATCTTGGGTTGGTCTTCGGGCAGCTTGTCCCAAGACAGAATATCTGACTGTTCAGTGTTTTCGATGCTCTCAAGCGCTTCGTCATATTCGTCTTCCTTGTGATCCGCGTAATCCATTTCAAGCCTAGCCTCGCGCGCTCTGGCCCGGCCGCTCCATCTCGAAACCTTTTTGTCGGACATTCTCGTTAACGCCGATATCCTGGCTACATCCTGGCCCAGCCCTTCTCGTGGGGGCTCGGGCGCTATTGCCGGTGAAACGTCCGGCCCGTCCCCGTCGTCGTCCTCCTCCTCCTCGTCGTCCTCGTCCGAGCTGGCCAGTTCCTTTTCTTCTTCGGACGCGTCGTCTGGTTGCATTCTCTCACCCCCGGGTTCTAGGGGCTGTGCCAGCCGCCAGGCTAACGTCAGTCCGGCAGTGGTGAAGATCGGACATGCGCTGTCATCCCGGGCCCGAATGACGATGGTCAGGCTAGCGGAGCTGGCTACCACCGCGGTGCTCAACACCACGGTGTGTAGACTGTCGGCTTTGTCTAACAACAGCTGCGTCTCCGTGTCGGGTTGTAACTTCCAGGACCAGATCAGCATTTGCAAATAATTGATGCGGAAATGCAGGGTTCTGCTCTGCCAGATCCGCTGCCTCTTAGCCGCTCGGTCCTCCGCTTCAACAGAGGCGGCTTCTTTTGCGTCAGACCCATCGCTTAGGTGCAACGTGTTGAAGATCTTCTTGTTCACCCGAAACGTAAATTTCTGTGCGCTGCTGCAGCTCGCGACCAGGCTCTGGATCAGCGTGCGCGCGCCAAGAAATTCCAGCAACTGCGGTGCACTGGTTTGGCAGTTGAAACCAGCCTCTTTGTCGAGCATTTTGTGCAGCAAGCCGCCCGCCCTCTGGACGGAAAATCTCGGCGCCAGCGTGTTGAATTTGTTCAGGTCTAGCACCACCGACTTTGTGTGCGTAAATTTGTAGTTCTGGAAGAGGGCCGACAGGTTGTGCAGGCTTTTCAGTACCTTCAGGTTCGGCGAGGAAGAGATATTGAAGGGTTCGATTACGAGCTCTGCCTCGTTCCAAACGTCGTTGCCGAGTTGGGTCCTGATAAACTTGTCATTCAGTTCGCCCAGGCCACCGTGGAGCGACACGTTCACCAACGCTCTCTCGAGCGTGGCTCTGTTTATGGTTGGGTTGTTAACATCACCGGTCTGAAACTCTCCGTCCGCCCAGGCAATAAACCTCTCGAGCAGGAAATGCACCAACGTGCTGCTGAACCCGGGGTCTTGGCCCGCCTTGGGCAGTACCAGACAGCGGCTATTCGGCGAATGTAGGGACGCGATCATACAAGTCAGGATTTCGCACTCGTCGAATACGCCCGGCTGGCCGGGTCCCGAACTGTACTGTCGTGCGATTACGGCCAGCCTCCTGCCGGCATATTCCACGGCCTTTCTGTACGAGTTTTCTGCTCTGGTTGTTATCACTACCAGCACCAGCTCTGTGTCCACCCAAGCGCCCTCCCGTTTCCAAACATTGAGCATAGCCCGGATCTTGGCGTCAGCGCCAAGAGCGTTAGCGGCTTGGTTGTCGTACAGACAATACACTCGGCTTCCTGACGACTGGCACAACTCTTGCACCTGGTGGCGGGCGGGGTGTGTCACGTGGCAGACGCTGTTGCCGCTAGTGGCGTCTACGCAACACGTGCACCACCGGCCGTCGGACAACGTGCGCTGTAAGTGCTCCACCTTAGGAGCCGTCGGTTGCACCGAACTCATGGTCACGGAGAGAGAGAGAGAACACCTCCTGCCGGGCCACAGCGAGCTAAAAGTTCGAACAAACAACAGTGGACTACTTTTACTTCAGAAGCATGGGTTTTTTTTTCCTAAGCAATCAACCACCAGAAAAAAGCTTGTCCACTAGATTTCCTCCCCCCCCCCCCACGCGCTTCTCTGCCGCAAAAACAAAAAAGAAGAGTGTGCCAGGAGAGAAAGAGAGAGAGAGCAGGGAGAGAAAGAGAGAGAGCAGGGAGAGAGCAGGGAGGGGGGAGAAAGTTGCCGCGCTCTCTGGCCGCGGAAGGTCCCCGCGCCGTCGCTCGCCCCCCTCTGGTGGCTCCCTCTTCTGCCCGCCAAACTTTGGGCTCCCAAAACATTGCTTACTGCCCTACTTTCTGTCGTCGGGGCTCTGGGTGGTGCCCGGACTAGCTATTTTTTTTCCTTGTGCGGCCGGCCGGCGCTCAGTTGTTATAGTAGTAGGCCTTAAGGTATTCCTTGTCTACCGTCAGGCCAAAGGGCCTCGGCCATTCCTCCGGCTGTTCTAGCTTCTCTCTTAGCTCGGGCTCTCTCTGCAGCAGAGCGAGCAAATGTGCGTGCGCCGACCCCGCCAGCCGGTCGCGCCAGAAGTTGGGCCGTTCGCTAACTTGGTGGCCACAAGCGTGGACACGAGCTTCGTGTCTGGCCCAGCCGGCCTCCTCGCTCTGAAACTCGCTGCGCCCGACCGTCGTGTCGTACCAGGTGTCCAGCGCGTCCTGCAGGAACCTCAGGAGTTGACGATGGTTGTGGTATTTTAGCAGGCGGTTCAGCGCATGGTACACGTAGACACACTCCTTGTACTCGACGAAAAACTGCGGCCTCTCCGGGTACCGCAGGTCACGGTGCGTCCCCGACATGATCTCGTTCGTCAGGCCACGGTTTAACAACAGCAGGCGTTCGACGCAAGGGCGCAGCCTGGCGTTGTACGCCCAGTTGTCCAGCCTCGGCAGCATGTCCAGCACCGGCCCCAGCTGTGCCCGGTCCTCGCCCGTAATGACGACCAGCAGGGACTGCAGCAGCGCAGTCCACTTGCTCCTGCCGTGGGCGGCCCTGCCTACCAGCCTCTCGTACGTGTTACACACGAGCAGCAAGTAGTGCAGCAGGCCGAGCTTCCTGGCGCTGACCTGCCAGGTTTCACCGGGTAGCAAAACATCAAGATTACTCACCGCGTAAAAGTTGGGGTTTATGTCTAGGGCGGAGGCGGTGGGCGCGATTATGGTGCCTAGGGCATTCAGGGGCAGCACCACACTTTCCAGGCCCACCAGCACAAACCGGGCGGGCCCGTGCGGCCGGGCGAAGATGGCGTAGGGCGAGATACAGGACCACACAAAGAAATTCCTGGCCGGGTTTGGTAGCAGTGTCGGGATCTGCTTGACCTGCGTGTACAGCGCTTCGAGGTGCCGGGCCAGATCTTTAGACTCTTCTGCGGTTCTGAGCCAAGCTAGCAGGTTCGTGGACCCGTAGTGTTCCGCTGCCTGCAGCAAGAGCAAGTGAACGACGCCCCCCCTGCTCAGCACGGACGCAATCACCGCGAGGGTCGCTGCCTTAGTTCTGTCAAAGACGTCCCTGGGGACCTCCTTGGCCGTCTTCGGCTCGGCACGCTCGACCAGGTCTTGCAAGCTCTGCAGGAGGCGCCGGGTGTTTTCGTTGGTTTCTCCCCTATTGTGCTTCAGCAGCCAGCAGAAGTCGTAGGTCCGCGGCACACAGCCCGTGGCGGACAAGGCCTTCGTCTCCTTGGCCAGCTTCTCGAGCAGCGCGGTCGTGCTCGCAATCGCCCCTTCCTCTGTTGCCACGCGGTAGAAACGGAGGCCGTAGGCCAGGTTGTCCGCTTCGTCGATCAAGAGCAAATGTCCTTGCGTGCTGTGCAGCCCGACCACGCACTTTCTGTCAGTAAATCTGGTCGTGATTTCCGTGAGCAGTGCCTCGAAGCCCTTTGTGGCCGGGCCGCCCTTCGCGGCCCTGGCCCAACTCTTGTTCAGCATCACACGCAAAGGCTTCGGAAACAACAAAAAAAAAAGATTTTTTAATTCTTAAGACAGAGCAACAAGAGTACAATATCTTCCCTCCCCCCCCCCTCCTCCTTTTCCATAGCCGAGCACAAGGACACGGGAGGGGAAGAAAGAGAAGAGAGGAGGGAGGGAAAAGGAAAAAGGGGGGGGGGGAGAAAAGCAGAAGCGGGCGCGCTAGGCCTGCAGGGCCCAGGCGTTCTCTTGTTCCAGCCTTCTCTTCTCGGCCGGATCGAAGTCGTCCACGATGTGGAAGGTGTCTCGGATCTGATCGGGCGTCTTGCCCTTGAGCATGCTCGCGATCTTAGTACACGCAAGCACTAGCAACGGCTCGATCTGCATCTGGTTCGCGGCCTGGACACAACACACACACACACCTTTCTCCTCCATTCCTCTCTCTCCTCCCAACCCCACCCCCCCTTTCCCTTCCTTTCCTACTCATTCTGGGCTCGCCACCTCTTTTTTTTTGGCAGTGGACCTGAGTTAGCTTGAAGAGCATCGGTTGGTTTACCTCCATAAAATTGGCGTACGCTTCACCCACCAGCTCGACCATGTTAACACTCTTGATCGGCCGTTCGATGCCCACTATATCACCGGGACGGTAGAGATTCATGAAATCTGCAATCTTCCGCAAGGTCTCCCCATCCACCCCGGGTACGCATATCGTAGAAACGTTATCCTCGTCGTCGTCCTGCATGGTATCATGGGCACTGCTTGCTGGTTGGCCAGGGATGAACAACAGTGAGTCTTTCTTGTCCAGCATCAGGCGGACCATGCCAGATATCAGGGCTTGCTCCAAGGGTACTGCTATGCGCTGTGCCGCCGCTGCTACTCTTGCCGTTTTCGCAACAGCTGCTGCCGCAAGGGCTGCTTTTATGCTTTCGGCCTCCTCTTTCGCTATTGCGGCCCCTGCGGCTGCCTGCGTGGTATACTCTCCTCTGGCTTTTGCCGCCCTGGCCGCCCTCACTCTTTCGGCGGCTTCCTTGGCCCTCGTTGTTGCCGCTCTCAATCTTTCGGCCTCCTGGGCTCTTTCGGCCTCCGCCCTTTTCTTTGCTGCTTCCTCTTTTTCTGCTTCGTCGCTTGCTGCCAGAAAGGCCTCGTTGTCTTTGGTTGCTTGCTCCTTTGCTGCTTGTTCCTCTGCTTTCGCTTGGTTTACTAAATCCTTGGCTTCCCCTTCCCTTTTCTGCGCAAGTTGGAGCCTCTGTACTTCTGCGGTCGTTCTCGTTCCCACTTCTGACTTCCCCGCGACTTGTTGGGCCCTCTTTAGGGCCGCTTTTGCTATCACTGTTTCGGCCCTGGCACTCGCCAGGTCCGCCTCCGCTCTTTGGGCTTTCTCGCTTGCCTGTGTCGCTTTTTTCGCCGCCTTTTTGGCTTTTTTCTTTCTGGAGTCTTTAATCGTGACTGCTGGTATCAACGCTCCTTCGAGAGGTACAAATATCACTGTTCTGTCTTTGAGATCAGCACCCGCTCCTAGAGGTTGTGCTGGCTGCTCGTCATCCACTTCAAGGCTCTCAGGTTCCGCCCGCTTCTTTTTCTCTTCCCCGGACATTGCTCGTTGTCACAAAGCACAGAAAAAACCAAAAGCCAAAGAACTTTAGTTTTGAAATAAGGTTCTCCGGCAGGTCCCGCACAAGAGGTTTTTTTTGTACGAGTTAAAGGAAAAGGGCTGTACAGGGGGGGGGGAGAGGGGGAGGGACAGTCGCGGGGAGGGCGCAAGAAAAAAAAAGAGACAATCCCTCCCAAGGGGGGGGGAGCGTGGCAGGCTCCTGCCACGCTCCCCCCCCCTCTCCCATCTTCTCCCGCAGTTGTCTTCCTCCAGTCAGT
Source organism: Paulinella micropora (assembly GCA_019918135.1). Lineage (NCBI taxonomy): Eukaryota > Cercozoa > Imbricatea > Euglyphida > Paulinellidae > Paulinella > Paulinella micropora. The sequence continues at coordinate 69,624 of WBZZ01001018.1, read as the reverse complement.
CACTTCTTTTCCACGCAGGCCTCGACCTCTCCCCCCCCCCCCCGAATTCTTGCTCTCTCCTGAGGGCACAATCTCTTTCCTTTGCCCCTCTTCTCTCTTTTCTTTTTGTTAATCGTTTGCCCTGGGCTGGCCGCAGAAGAAAGAAAAACCAAGGGAGGAGGCGAGTTTTTCTTTTTTTTTGCTTAGTGTCAAAAAAAACAAAGAACAGCCCGTTGGTAGTGTCGGCCGGCAATTCTAGCGACCGTAAAATCTAAGGACTTTTTTAGATTGTGAAGGAAAAGAAGTTGGACTTATTATTAAATCAGGCTTGTTTTTGCGCTGCTTGCCGGTAGAATTTGTGCGCCCAGGGGGGTTTTCAGTGCTAGCTGTGCTGCTTCGTGGGCACTTGCACACGGGACAATGCTTTTTGCGGGGTGGCTCTGACATAAGAAAAAATTTCGAGAAGTTCGAGGTATTTTTTTATTTATTAATGGTTACAGAACAAAAAAATACTAAGGGGGGGGGGAGGGTTTGTCGAAGCAGATGGAGAGCACCAAAGGGGGAAGAGAAAAAGCTGGGACTGTTTTGAAGAAAAGGCAGTAAGCAGTTTTCCTTTAATTGACGGTGCTGAGCTAGGTTCGGGAAGCCTGTTTTGTTTGCGTTGTCACGTGCGCACTAAGTCCAGCAAGTGGGGATGCTTTTGCCAGAAGTCGTACATTTCCTCTCCGGACATTTTATCAAACGTGCCGGGCTTGACCAGGCCTTTAGATTCCAACCATTTCGCGGGCCCCAGCTTCTTCCTCAGTTGGACTGAACGAATATGAGCTTCCATGACTGAATCCTCCCGCTTGTTCTCCTTTTCCTTCTTGGAAGCAGCTCGTGTTTTCATACCCCGGGGGGAGCTCGAAAGCTTGAGCTGCTTTCTGGGCACGCAGCCTCCTGTTTCGGCCATGAGGAACTTCTTCATTCTCGGCGGCATTGTCTGCAACCAAAAAAAAGAAATTTCCTGGTAGCACGGGCCTTTTATTTTGGTTTGCTTGCACACAGTGATTTAGAGAAATTAAGAATACACAAAGATTACACACAACACACGACGATACACACACGAGACATAAAGATACACACAAAACACGACGATACACACAAGACATAAAGATACACACACGAGACATAAAGATACACACAAAACATACAAAGATACACACACGAGACATAAAGATACACACACGAGATATAAAAATACACACAAAACACACAAAGATACACACACAGCACACGACGATGCACACAAAGATTCACAAAGCACACAACTATACACACAGACACTTTTTCTGTCCACAAACATAAAGAAATCTGCGTGTGCGACCCACACAGAGAGTTGCTGCAAAAAAAAGTTTCCTTTTTTGTGGTGGATCAAAGACCTGTCGCGCGCAACCGTTTCTGACCATTGAGCCGGGCCCAAAAATCCCAACCAGTGCTAAACCAGGCCCCCCCCCCTATTCGGCTGCTCAATGGCAAAAAGAGCCGTTCTCAATGGTGTCCGTCTGCGCACGAGTTTCTTTGAGAAAAAAGCTCAGGCTGGCCTTCGAAAACGATGGTACCGAGTGCTTGTTTCTGTCTTGTTATAGAGGCGTGTTGTAAAAACAATCTTGTGTAACGACGTGTTGTCGCCGTGTTTATTGTCTATATTTGTGCCTTGTGTGTATTTTCGTCGTGTTTATTATCTACCTCTGTGCCTTGTGCGTGTATCTTTGTATTCTGTGTACCCTTGTGTTTATCTTCATACCTTGTGCGTGTATTTTTGTGTGTTTTTGTGTGTATCTTTGCGTGTTTTGTGTGTAATTTCATGCCTCGTGTGTATCTTTGTGTGTTTTGTGTGTATTTTTGTGTGTTTTGTGTGTAATTTCATGCCTCGTGTGTGTATCTTTGTGTGTTTTGTGTGTATCTTGATGCCTTGTGTGTGTATTTTTGTATTTTGTGTGTATCGTTGTGTTTGAAATGTCTATTGTGTGCATCGTTGTATCTTCGTCGTGTCTGAAATGTCTATAACCTCCTGTAAATACCCTAGGTATAATATCTAGCGCACAGCCCTTCCTATGCTCTTGTTTCCTACCGTCTGTCCCTCTCATCATCCCCACTGATTTGTGCAGGTCAGTATGAAGAGGAAGTGCCCACCAAAAAAACCCAGCCCCAACAAAAGGCCCAAGGTCGCGAAGAAAGGCCTGATCGCGTACACCCCGAAGAAATACCTCAGGGCCCGCCCCAAAAAAACCAGAACCAGGTCGACGGAATGGCGCGAAGAGCTTTTCAGGGACTGCCGCAGGTTCCAGGGCAGGCACCTCAACAGAGAGCTGGTCAACGACCTGCTGCTGCAACTCGGCATCTTGGACTCTTGTACCGACCTGCAGAAGCTGCGTAAACTCAGGCCTAACGTCTTATTGTTCACGAAACATAAGTATTGGGGAGAATCACCCTGCAGAGGCCAGGGCGCCTTCGCCGCCCTACAACACCTGGAAGCCTCGAGGTACGTCATAGACGATGTTATCCGGATCGAGAAATCAGACTTCGACCCCCCAAACCCCGTCAGCGCCTGCGATCCCGCGCACTGCTTGGTCTGCCGAAATCTGCGGAATGCTTATGTGCTCTGGCTGTGCTTATCCAACACCCTCGCCGACACCGAACTAGGCGACGTGCTGCGCCTGGAACTAAGGGAAGCCATACTGCCGTTCAGACTACACGCCTGGGCGCGCCAACTGCTGGAGCCCCTGCTCCAACAGAATAATATCGTGGTCTTAGAGTGCGTGTGGAATAACTTCTCTTTGCTGGGGATCAGCATTCTGGCACTGGTAGGCTCGAACCCGGACCAGAACGAACAAGCCCAGCAGATCCCGGCACAAGCCGCCGAAAGCTTCTGGCAGAAGTTACTACCTCAAACATTTTCCCCCGAGCAAGAGTTAGCGGCGGCTTCCTGGGCCGAGCGTTGCTATTCGAACCCGTCCGACGCCCAGCCCAACCCACCGGACGCGGACCTGGCGGCGACGTTGCTCGCTTTGTTGTGGATCCTGCGCCAAACAGTGGACCTCGGCTTATCAGCCGAGGGCTTACTGCAGGGGCTGCAGCTAAGACGTGCGGCCCCCGTGTTGCACGACACTCTCGCTGACCCCATTGACGAGAACCCCGTTGATGAGAACCTCTTTGACGAGAACCTTGTTGACGAGGACCTCGTTGACGAGGACCCCGTTGATGAGAACCTCTTTGACGAGAACCTTGTTGACGAGGACCTCGTTGACAAGAACAACGAACGGGGCCGCGGTCATGAGCTGTTGGACAACCTGTTAAACAACAGGCTGGGCTGGCTAACGCAACACGGTAATGCTTTGCCAAAACCCACGCCAGCAGATGCTACGCATGTACCAATGGTCGATGACCTGGCCTGCGAAGAGCCTGGCAGCCCCGCTCCTAACGATCCTGTCGATGATGGACAGGCCCCCGAGGAGGCGGTCCAGCCTGGCAGCCGCAGCTGTGCATCGCCGGGGCCCGCTCCTAACAGTCCTGTAAATGACGGGCAACCCCACGAGGAGGCGATCCAGCTAGGCAGCCGCAGCTGTGCATCGCCGGGGCCCGCTCCTAACGGTCCTGTAAATGACGGGCAGCCCCCCGAGGAGGCGATCCAGCCTGGCAGCTCCGAATTGTCTAACCCTGATGGACAGCCCCACGAGGAGGCGATCCAGCCTGGCAGCTCCGAATTGTCCACCCCTGCAGAGGATGGACAGCCCCACGAGGAGGCGATTCAGCCTGGCAGTTCCGGATTGTCCACCCCTGCAGAGGATGGACAGCCCCACGAGGAGGCGATTCAGCCTGGCAGTTCCGGATTGTTCACACCTGCAAAGAATGCACAGTGCCCCGTGGTGGCAGAACAGATCGAGCTCTACACCCCAGCGCCAGACTATGAGACCGGCAGCGCTGCGTCGTACAGCCACCACGAGCAACATTGTAGTACACCCAACACAGCGGGACTGAGCGCACTAGCCGACGCGGCCGGCGTTTTGCAACCAAGAACGACTAGAGCCAACGAACAACGCTGGGTGGCAGCACCCAGAAAGAAAAGTAAGACGGTCGACGGTGCCCACACACCTGACCTGACGAATCAGCTGTGGGTGGCTACCTGCGACTATCCCAGCCATCCGCGCGTTTTACAAATAGCAGGCCCCGTGTACAGACTTGCTCAGAACACCGAGACAACACGCCCCCAACAAGCCCCCGGCCTGCGATTTCTGTCGAAACCAGTCCCGTACTTTGGCCTGCCAAGCCTGTCGAGAGAAGTCCCACGTTCTGGCCCGCCATCGATCCCACACCCTAGCTCTCCGACTGATCAGTGGTCCGCAATTTGTGAAACTCTGGTCCCGCGCCGTGGCCTAGACATTTTGTCGAAACCAGTCCCGCACTTTCGTCCCCCGCAATCGTCCGCGGTCAAGCGCCAAGAGCCGGCCCCGCGCCCTGGTTTGTATATTCTATCAAGACCGGTCCCGTACTTTGGCCTGCAATTGCCCGGCCCCCAACACCTGGTCAAGCGTGAAGGTTCGGATCCGCGCTCTGGCCTGTATGTTTTGTCAAGGCCGCACTTTAGCCTCCGGCCACAGTCGTAGATCGACGCTCTTTTGCCAGGTTTTTGTTTTTTTTTGGGTGTTTTGAACTTTCCCTCCATTTTCTAAGCCAGCCCGGGGAACTTTTTTTTTTAAATAAAAGTGATTTTCTCTGATAATCTGCTATCTTCCAGCACGTGTTCTGGTCTGCCAATTTTAATACGACGGTAGCTCCTTTGGACAAGCCCGGATCTTTTCCAAAACCTCTTCCCCTCCTCCCTCCCCCAAAAAAGTTTTGGCAGAGAGGCAGGCCCGTTTTCTGCTCCTTCTCCCCCCCCCAAAGAAGTTTTGGCAGAGACAGGCCCGTCTTCTTTTCTGCTCCTTCACTCTTTCCGTTCGTGCAATTTTGCGGGGGCTGGCCGGCCCCAGATCTGCTGCCACTCCTTGAGGGCGGCGTCGATGGCCGCGAACACCTGCAAGGACCGCCCGCCGCGCAGCGCCGCCAGCACGCGGTGCAGGAAGATCCTCGTCAGCAGTTCTTGGTCTGCCGCGGTCTGCATCGCGGTCCTCAGCTGTAGCCCCCGTCCGGCGCCCAGGTGGTGGTCTAGCAGCGCGGGCCAATTTAGGTAGAAAAACAAGTGCACGGGCACCAACGGGTCCAGCCGCAGCGTCCGCGCGTGCTTCGCTTCATCCGCGACGGTGGCTAGTGGTGTTACGTCGGTGCCGGGCGCCGCGTAGCAGTACAGAGGCACGATGGCATCAGGCAGCGCCGCGCTCAGCAGCGGGCCCCACGCCTCGGGCGCGGTGTTGGCGACGGCGCCCGTTAGTTTATTCGCGCAGGCCGCGAACAAACGATGGTGCGAGTGTGTCCCGTGCTCCCGGCCGTAGCGTCGCACCACCTCGTTCTGCACGTGCCAGCGCAGCAGCAGCTCCACGAACGCCCGCGCGCAGCCCTGCTTGCTGACGCGGCCGCTGTCCCACGCCAGCTCCGCCTCCACGAACTCGGCGAGCCGCGAGATCAGCGCTCTGCGCGGTTGCGCGTCGTGCTGCCACTGCGAATTGGTTTGTGTCCATTCTACTGGCACTAACGGCTCGTCCGTGTCTTGCGCCAACACCTCGCACAGGCGCGGCAGCAGCTCACTCCAGCTCCAGTGGCGAGTCACAAAACATTGGCTCAGCTGAGAGGCCAGCAGCGCGTCGTCTGTTCTCAGCCCCCGCGCCGCGCACAGCCACTCCACGTACATCGACACCACTGACCTCAAATTAAGCTGGAAACCGGCGCCCCCGTAAGCCAAACGTTCTACCGCCTTCCACACCGCCAACTCCGCTTCGCTAACCACGGCTTCGTCGGCCTCGGCTAATGTCTCCGGTGGCGGCGGTTCGACCGTCGCTACGCGCGCCGGGGTGGAGGAGGTAAATAAGAACCCGAAACGCCGGCGGCCGCCCGGGGCGGTGGCAGGGCTAGAGCGGGGCTCCTGCGTTGGTAGCAGAGCAGGAGCCCCGCCCGGCTCTGTCGACTGTCTTCGCAGCCGCCGCACTTCTTCTGTGGCTGGTCTGATCTCGGTTAGGACCTTTTTTGTTTTCCGTGCGCTGCTCCTTTTTCCTCAACCACGCAAGGAGCACGACGGCCCGCTAGGAAGCTTGGCCTGACAAACAAAAAAAAGATCGGCAGTGGGGAAAATTCCCCGCCCCCACTTCTTTCCCGTCGGAATTTGACTATCTTTCCCTCATTTCTGGTTTTTTTCTTGGTACTCATCTTTCCCCGCCTGGTTTGGTAACAACTTTTTCCTTGGGAATTTTCGTGTAGGGCCTCCCTCCCCTCTGTGTTTGATACAGGGGAAGGCAGAAGAGAAATCGGCGGGGGGAAGGAACCGGCCCGGACTGAAAGGGGAGGGAGGAGGGGAGAGAAAGCGCCTACAAAAAACCAGCCCAACTCAGGAAAAGGGTGTGGCACTGATAAAAAAAAACAAAGCCCCAAGACCGCCACCTGCAGACAGAACTAGCTCCCGCGGCTCCTACCACCGTGGCGGCGCCCCCCCCTGACAAAGCCAGCATGGTTGCGCCCGACGACCCAACTAATGTCCTGCAAGAAGCTCAATTGCTCATGGGCTTTTTGGTCCAGCAGATTTCGCCTATATTTGGCGCAGCCAGGACGGTTTCTTCTGCATTTCCATCTGTGTGTTTACGGACTGTTCAGAAAAATTCAGCCGGAAAAAAGTACCCATCTTCCGTTAGCTCACTTGTTCCATTATCTCGTGGCTAAGAACAAAAATTCTTGGCGCAAGTAGCTGGCGACGAAGATGACGCAGACTTGGTTAGAGACCTTGAGCTCGAGTCTACGCTGGGGCCTGAAATTCTGGGACGACGATGTTTTTTTTTGTTTACCCTCGACGAACCGCGCGGGCTTGTACGCAACCATACGGCAGCAACATGCGCTGTGGGTAGAAATGCTCAGGCAAGCACGGAATGGCAACTCGGAGGCCTTCTTCTTGGCCCAAGGCCTGCCTGCGAAGTATCTAGTGCGCTAAAAAGGTGTGCTAAAGCAGTGCAGTGGCGCAGCGCAGTAAAACAAAAAAAATGTACAGGTGGTATTTCAGGGGGAATTTTGTGAGGCAGTAAAAGCAAAGAGACAGAGAGAGGGGAGGGGGGTGGGGGACCGTAGGGTGCGGTGGGGGGAGGGCCGGCATCTACGGTCCCCCCCCCCTTCAGACGTTCAGCTACCTGCATTTTGTTTCTGTGTGGTACCTTGCAAGGATCCAGCGAGGGAGAAAAAAGAACACCAGCAAAAAAAAAAGTCTGCTTTGTTTTTTGGGCCATTTAGAGCAATCGGCCGGGCAGTCTGTTCCTCCCCAGATGTCCGCGGAAGCTGTTAAGGCTGTCGTTCTCGCCACTAGGGCGCTCTCTGTCCCGGAAGACAAGGCTTTTGTCGCGGCAGCTGCGGAATGTACCGACACAGCTTCTTCTGCGTCGGTTCGCGCAAAGCGAATCAAGCTATCACATCCAACAACCGAACTTACTGCGACGCGGCCTGAAAGCACTGAAGCCACTTGTCAGCCCACGTCGTCGATCTCTCCGAACGGCAGCACCCACTGCCAGACAGTGAGCCAAACAAAAATGCACAAGAATTATCCAGCGCACGAGATCGAGCCCCGTCCCGTGTACCTCGGCTTTGTCAGGCCGCTGACCAACACCAAACACTTCATGACGAGGGCGCAGGTGCGTGCCTGGGTCTTGGAGCACCGGAGAGGCGTATGCTTTCGCGATTATTTTGACAAGGACGGAGTGAGCAAGGTTCCGTTCCATGTTGACTATATAATCCCAGACTGGCTGGGCGGAGCCGACCACCCACGAAACCTAGCTTTAGTACCACAAGTTTTCGATCAACAATTCGCGTCATGGGACGTGCCGGCCAAGGCCCAGTACCTTGGTAACTACTGTCTTTTGTAGAATTGTTTTGCTACCCAGCCTGTCGTTTGTGTGCGTGTGTTGCAGGCCGCACAGCCGCACGGTATGTTACTCGCTTTGCCCAATACCTCAAACAGCGTACAGAAGAAGAAATAACACTAGATCTAGAGATGTAGATGTTTTTCTGCTGCCAATCGGCCCGAGGACGCGAATTCGTCTGCCAAAGAACAAACTCATTAAAAAGACATTTCGCGCGGAGTTTGTGCCCGAGAATGTTCTGTAATCAACCAAGACCAACTGCAACACCTCCCTAGGGGGAGAGGGCTTTGCCCTCGAAGCGCGCTGAAAGAAAAAGGAAGTGCTAAAGCCTTTCGGTCCGCAACTCAACTTTTTCAGTAAGAAATAAGATGCAGATATAACGTAGAGATTAAGAAACGGGGGGCAAAACACAGAAAAAAACTGGAAAAAAGTAGCGAAGGAGGCTGCTTTTTGTCGGTACCTGACAAAACCAACTAGCAAGTTACGCAGGGGGGAAGGGGAAAAGAGAGAGAGAGGGATGGCTTTCTTGGGGCTGTCGCAAATGCAAAAAAAAAGCGGGGAGGGAAAAAAAAACAAACGACGGTTGTGGTGCCTCTTTTTCTGGCCAACAACCGTCGTGATTTTTTTAAAGTTCCTTGGCCGATCTTCTTTTTTTTTTCGGCATGACCTCAGCGCCCGGTTTCCAGGGCCTGTTGGCCGGCTGGGCGGCACGGACGGAAGCGCCGCCGCGCTTGCCCCCGGAGCCCAAGACCCTACCACCTCTAATCGCGCAGGTTCCCGTTCTCCTAAATGTGGCGCCGCCCGACCGTGCGCGGGCGGAGGCCCAGCGCTGGCTGCGGACGGAGCTAGAGGCGCGGGGCGTGCAAGGGCCCGAGCTGGCCACGGTGCTGCGCACCTTGCAATACCGCGATCGCGCGGGGCTGTTGCGGCTGACAGAAGACGATCTGAAATTCTTGGTCACTAGTGCCAGGCCCCGGCTAGAGCCTGACCTGGCGCTGCTACTGCGCGATCTTCTGCGCGACTGTTATGAAAGACAGCACCCTAGCCAGAAGGACGAACTCTCCGGTGATAACCAAGGGGAGCCCGGCTGACTCTGCAGAAGAAATCTTCGGTGGCACTCTTTCTTGCTCCCTTTAAAATTCCCTCCTCCCATCTCTCCCATCTCTCCCATCTCTCCCTCTCTTTCTCTCTTTCAGCGAAGAAAAAAAAATCTGGTTCGCTTTTTGGTTTTAGTTTTAAGAAAGAAGCCCACTGTTAAAAAAAAACTATTGTGTGGAAACGCAGCGCATGGCTACCGATAGTGTCGAGGTCACAGTGAAGTGGTACGAGCTGAAGGAAGCAGAGCAGAAAGGTTCGGACTGGCAGAAACCACGGGTTGTACCAGTGGAGCGCAAGTACCAGTTGCCCGCCACTGTCGTGCGCAAGGGAATAATCGCGATCGGACAAGCGATCGACGTTAAAACGCTCAGCCGGGAACGATCTCCCAAGCCCTGTCTGCTGCCTGATTACCTGTCACTGAATGAAGCGCGATTGACCATGAAGGACACCAATGTATTCTCCGACTGGCTAGCAGACGGAATACACACCCGGAGGATGTTTCTGTGCACCTCGAGGGACGAGGATCGACGCCTGATAACCAAGGAGAACGGTGACGAAATAATCACGTATCTCAGCAAGCGAATAATGTACAATCGTGACGGCACCGTAGTCGACGCTCGATGCTTCGTTACGTTGCGTGTCAGCTGGCCCTATCCGGCAGGCGGTCCATTCCCGGAAGGTGGCGGTGGTGTGCCACTGGCCAAGGAGCTTGTGTGGGGAACCGCCACGAGCAGGAAGCCTTCCTCCTCGGATAACAAACAAAAGTGTCATCTGCTCTCGCGGGCCCTGACCAAGCTGGTTACGGAAGAACCCAGGTACATAACGACCAGGGCTGCGGTCGAGGCCGTGCTGGAGTTAGACCAGAAATTGCAGTTCGCGGGGCACCGCCCCCTGTTCGTCGAAACGGATGACAAGCAAGTACTCTCTGCCGGCCTGACGATTTCGCGAACCGGGCTAGAACCGCTGTTAAGGGCGGCAGACATCCCGCCGGTCTGGTTACAAGAGTTGGGGGCCCGCCGCACATTGCTAGCGTGGTTTCAATGGCTCGGCTACTACCGGACGAGAGTGCTCGTGGCCTTGCTCAAGAACATGTCCACCGCGTCACCGGTGGTGCAAAACGTGGTTCGGCAGCTCCAGGAGCTACTGCGGGATCTCTGGGCCGCTTCGCCCGGGTTATACCACGAGCGCAGCCTCGTCCAGCAGATAGCGAGCGCTATTGGGGTACGCGACGGCCTGCCGGGCGTGCTAGCAGGTGGCTATGCCCAGGACGTCGTCGCGCACTGCAGGCAATGCGGCTGCAAACTCACCACCGAGCACAGGGCTAAAAGACAGAAACAATAGGGCCGGGGAGTTTTGGGGCCGTTTCTTTCCTGTTCCCCTTCCTCTCCCCCCCCCGGCCGTAATAGCTGTTCCGCCCTGACTGTGCAGGAAAAGCCTTTTCGGCCCCCCGCTGCTACCAACGAACGGCCGGCCGCGTTCCTGGCGCGCTGTGCTCCCTCCCTTCCCCCCTCTGGCAGAACTGGAGTTTTATCGGGCAGCCCGCGGAACACCACTAGTCCGTCGGCCTTTGTCAGCCACCCTTTGTACAGAGCTTGTCTTTTTATGGTATCAGCCATTAGCCGCCAGAGTGCAAGTCGCTGCGGAGGCCGGCGCTGTACGCCTGCGAAAACCAGACCGACGCCGGCCTAGAAACGATCGGGGGGGCTTGGGATTCCTGTGCGTGCTGGAATTTTACTCGGTGCGATTAGATCACCGCCGGCATGCGCCTGTTCTAGCTTGACAAGAGTTGGGTTTGTTTTTGTGTTAACTGTTTTTTGTTTGCTGCTCTTAAGAAGGTACAAGAATAAAATCCCTTGACAAAAGTTTTTTTTTTAAAATCTGTAGCACTAAAAAGACTGCCGTCTAGCCGGCGTTGTTTACCGGGCTCTGCAGATAGTAAGCTGAGGTGACCGAGTTTTCCCGCAGGATCCTGGCACCCTGTGCCTTGACTTCAGCCAGATCTAACACTAGCCTGCGTTCGTTCTGCTTGTCTTGGCCCAACACAAAGGTGACGTAGCCTTGCGGCCGCTGGAGTTTGGTCTGCAGCAGTTGCCAGAGCTGTAGCAGCCCCGTCACTGGTCTGTCGTCCACTTGCGTGACCAGCAAGTACTTGCACGCCTCGTAGCCCTGAGTCAACTCGTGCGAGAACACGTGCAGCAGCGTGACGGGCGGCACGTCCGCCGCGTTCTTTTTGGGCTCGGCCAGGGCTTGCTTCAGCTCAGCAGTCCTGGGACTAAAACAATTGGCTTCGACTAACGCAGCAGTCACTTCGCTGAAGACGAGCCCACCAAAGCAAAAGTACTGGATCTTGCGGCAGTAATACGTAGGGCTGCACCTGTACAATTTGTGCTCGCTAACCAGCGTGACCCGCAGCGACACTAGTCGCTGCTTCCTTTCGACTTCCACTGCTACTGTCTCGCCGATGTGCTTGGGCAGCAGGGCGTTGGTCCACGCGTAACTATAGCTGCCCTCTCGGTACGTGCCGTCACGCTGGATGTCTCGGCCGTTCACCTTCAAGATCACGTCGCCCTCCTGCAGCGTCGTCTCCGCTAGCGGGAAGACCCGGCAGACGAGCAGGCCGCGCTGTTCGTCCCTGCGCAAACCCAACGAGCAGCGCAGCCCCGCGTTTTCGGTCGTTTGCACCTGCAGAACCCCGCAGGACGGCAGGGCTGGCAGCTCGGGGGTTTCGCCTAGGTTCCAGTCCCTTGTAGGAGCGCTAGCGAGGCGGCCGCTGCGGACCAACAATTGAACAAAGTAGCGCACTAGCTTGGCCGGGAGGCAGCAGCCCACGTTCTGGGCCGGGGCGACCCCCTCGAAGGCTACCCCCAGGACCCTACCACTCAGGGGGTCCAGCACGGGCCCCCCGCTGTTGCCGTCATTAATGGCCGCGCTGGTCTGGATAGTCGGCACCTGCGCCCGCCCGTGCGCAGTACGGCACGTGGCACAGCGCGAAACGACCCCGTCGGTCGTAGACAAGCGCTCGACGTTCGTGGGGTAGCCCAGTATGCGCAGCTTACACCCCCCGGCCGGCAGGCCTGGCTCCGCTGCTAGCTCGAGGCCCCGGTCGCGGAACATTCGCGACCCGACCTCCTTGCCCTCTTCGTCCAGCATGCACAGCAGGGCCAGGTCGAGTTCAGGCGACACGGCCCAGACGCGACAAGTGTAGTCAACGACGCTTTCGTTGAAGCGTATGGTCACGTTAGTGGCCTGGGTTACACTGTGGGCATTACAGATCAGCAGAGGCAGGCTTTGGCCCGTCTCTTGCCCCGCACGCAACACAAAGCCGGTCGAGGTATGTCTGGAGGTCAGGCCTCCCGTCCAGGGCTTGTCTGGATCGGGCAGGTTCTCCGTGCAGACGACGCGAAAGACGAAACTACCCCAATCATTAGACCAGCGGCTTGGCCGCGCCCACGGGGTCTGGTCCGGCGCCGCGGGGCCCAGCCCGACGAAGGGGGACGACCGTCGGCTGGTGGTAGCCATCAGTGCCGCATTTTGTAGCTGGACAATCTTTCGCTCCTCGCTGTAGCAGACCAACAGCAGCCTTAGCCCGGCCATGGGCGCGCCGGGCGAATGAGTAAAGAGTTTGTCGAGCCAGCCCTGTTCAGCGTGGCCTGCCAGGTAGGGCGCGGTTAATTGTGAATACAAGATCGGCATCTGAGTGGCCCAACTCAGATGGGGCACCTGGCCCTCATAGAAAACCACTAGGGCATCGATGGGCATCGGCAGGGGAAGCTTGTCGACATTTTCCCGGCCGGCTTCCTCCAGAAACCACCTGGGTAAGCAGACCACCTGGGTGCCTTTCGTCCTCCACCACTCCACTACTGTCTTGTGCGTTGGTTCCAATCGGGTCAGTGCTTCGTTAATCAGACGGCGTGAAGTGCCGGCCTTCCATTCTTGCAAATCGTCACAGATACAGGCCTCGCATTGTTTGGGCATGGACCCGCTCGCTTCAGCAGGGAGGGAAAAAGAGACAGAGAGGAAGGAAAAAAAAGGTTTTGCTTTAAAGAGGAGGGAAAAGAGAGAGAAGCAAGAAAAAATCCCGCTTACAAGAAACGGGGGGAGAGGAAGACGACGGAAAAAAAAAGGGAAGAGGGCACAGAAGACGAAAAGGGAGGCGCGCTAGAACCAGCAGAAAAAGCCGTTACACTTAACAAACTCAGAGAGACAGCTTTCTAAAGAGAGGAGACGGCTGGAGCTGGAGGGAGAGGGGGGGGGGGGCGAGATTGAACGCCAATCTCCCGCCCGCTCTCCCTCGCCAGAAAAAAAAAACCAAGCTAATAACAAAAAAAGAACAGGCGTGGGAGTGGGGGGTGGAGGTGGGGGGGGGGGACCGTCGAAAAGAGAAATGAGTGGTAGGCGTCGTGCCCCCCAAGGGTAGCCGCGCTCCATTCCGCCACTTTTGCCAACACCGAATTCGTTCCTTTTGTGGAGGGGGGTAGCGTACTCTTGTAAAAGCCGTGCTACACTCTCCTTTTTTTCTTTGTTCGGCATGGAACACGTAGCATCCGCGCTGGTGCCCTTCGAATTTCGTGGCAACGACAGTACGGCCGGGGAGGATGACGACAGGTACACGGGGCCCTTCGCGCCGCCGCCGCGCAGCACGAAGCACGGACCCAACTCACCCCCGCAGTGGCAAAATTACAACAATGACTATGAGGCGGCCGGGGACGCTAACGCGCCGCCCGAGCCGATGCGCCCGCTGAGCCTCTACCCGGGGCTGGAGGAGGCCGAACGGGAGGACGCCAGGCAGAACCCGGGCGCGGACGAATCCTTCTGCTTTGCGTGCCAGTTCATGCCCAGGGGACAATGCGACAACAGGGACTTTGCGCACTTGCAGAGCTTATTCGACGAGTGGGGTGACAGGAGCCCGATAGTAGTGCTGCGGTGTGTGCAGCAGTGGTACCGCCGGCGCTGGCAGGACGAGTGCAACCAGTACTGGCTGCTGAGCAGCATACGGTTGCACATTGTGAGCCACCGCGCCATGCCCCCGGAGGTCTTCAGAAAGAACGCCATGCGCACGAACCAGTCGCTCTTGTACCACCTCGTGACACAGGGCCTGCTGCGCGAGAACGACGACGGGACAGTACGCGAGATAGACGAGAACAGCTTTAGAAAATATCAGAGCCTAGTCCTAGCTAGCGTCAAGCTACAGGCCAGCGCACAGTCTACCTTACGGCCGGAGCCCTCCTAAATCGGCGGCAATTTAGGTCGAGAAGTAACTTAGCAGGGGATATAATAGTGTGTTTTCTTTTTCGCCGGGGAGTCCCGAAAGAAGCTGCTGGCTCTAACAGAAAATGGCCAAAAAAAAGCAGTTGTTTAATAAACATTTTTCTTTCTTGTACAGTTCAGGCCTAAGGAGAAGATTTTTGTTTTTCTTTCCTTAGGCTAGCTACAAAAAATGTGGCACTCCTCCTCTTTTCTTTTCCTAGAAACGCTCGTTAATTTGCCAGAAGTATCTCCACTCCTCTTTTCTCCCCTGGGGCTGCTACTAGTCGGAGTCCGAGTCACTGCAATCGACACAGCCGGTAGGGTTGCCACTGAGCCACTTGCGTTGGATAGGAGTCTTTACACCCTTTTCGAGCAGATCTTCCCACTTCACGGTGCATTCTCTTTCAGCTCTGTACGCGTCTCCCAGCAGGTTCAGCATCGGCAGCGAAACGATTTTCTGTACGGCCGCCGCGACTTGTTCGCTGCTCTGCACTTCCGTTAAATAGCCGTCCAGCGGCAGATGCCGGAGGAATTGGTGTTTGCACTTGTCACCCCGCTGGTCTAGTGACAGGCTGAGTTCCATCACCGTTCTGCCGGTTCGGATCGTGTGTTTGCAATACAGAACCAAACGCGTAGTGACGGGCACGGAATCGCCGTAGCGCCTGCCCACATCAATGTTCAGACAGCCGTGCGCATCCAACACCTCTCCGTTTTCGTAGTAGTGGTAGGGAGCTCCTCCGGAGATACCATATTTCTCAAATCCCCTGCCCAGGGTCACCTGCACGATCTGTTTGACGAGTGCTTCTTGTACCACGCGGAGTTCGTCTTGCTTAGCCACGGTAGCCAGGGGCAGCAGAACAGTGAGACTCTTGCAGGTCGTGCCTAGCACGGCCAGGGACGACGGGGAGTATGAGACGAGCAATTTCGTTGTTTTGTCCTCCAGCAGCTCGAGCAGTTCCAACAGGGAAGAACTGTGTGCACGCTTCTGCCTTTTGTACGGTTGCACGGCACCTTTTATTTCGTCGTCGGCTGTCGAGCCCGCTGCTCCGAGGAAAGACATCTTGCTGCACAATACAACAGATCTCTCTTGCATTGTGCAAAGATATTGTGTGTGAATTACGCGTGTTTCGGATCGCGGCCGCAGGTTTATACAACGGAATTAAAAAAAGAACAAGGTGGATAAATAATACACTGCCTGTAAAAGTGGCTGATATTTTTATGTTGAGAACACACATCCAACAAAAACGCACAAGATCGACATGCACAATCAGAAGATCCGTAGACAGAGAATTACACACATGCACACACACACACGAAGGTTCACGCACAAGATCTACACACAAGATCTACACACGAAGGTTCACGCACAAGATTTACACACAAAGGTTCGGCCACGGACGGCGGAGACCATGGGGACAGATGTCGCAGCAGTTCCTCTGGCAGAGCGGTTAAATGGGTTACGAACGGGTCGATATGTTCCAGCTTGGGCTTTTTCTTCATGGGAGCGCTTGTCATGGCTAGCTAAGAAACAAGAAAAAAAACACCAGCGCAACCAAATGAGATAGAACAAGAAGAGAAGACAGAAAAAGCAAGGCCAGATTTCTATTTGCCACACACAGGACCACCTTCACACATAATCGGGATTTTAATGATGTTCAGTACAGAGTCCTGGCTTGCCACCCTCTATGCCAACTCTTCGCAGTTTACACAGAATCGCTCGCCATCTCGATAGACCCAGTGAGGTCTAACAGTCCCTGTTACATTTTTTTCGAGCAGGTCCATCCAGGAAATAGATCCACTCTCGTAAGTGTCATGCTTCATGTAGGCATCTCCCAGCAAGTTGAGCATTGGCACCGAGACGATACGCCTCAGCAAGGCATCGATTTCGGCGCGGCTCTGCACGTAGAATATTTCGCCTTCCAGGTTTAGATGCGCAGAAGTAGCCCAGTTGCCACATTGCTCGCATTCGCGGTTAACATCCCGGCTCCGCAAGCTGAGTTGAATCTTGGTTTTTCCGGTTGAGAGGCTGTGGTAAAAGTAAAAGTTTAGAGACGTCGCAATGCGTTCATCCAGGTTGTAGCGTTTGCCGGCGTGGAGGTTCAGGCAGCCATCTAGATCATAATCGATCCCATTTTCGTAATACAGGTACCCGGTAACGCCATGGAGCCAGAACCTTTTGTAACCTCCCTTGAGGGCGACCTCTTCGATGGCGTCGGCCACCGATCTGCGCACACTGGCAAGGTGGTATTCCTGAGCTTCGGTGGCTAACGGGAGAAGACATTTGCTTAAACCGTGACAGGTCGTGCCCAGCACGGCCACGGACGGCGGAGACCACGAGGCCAGATCTCGCAGCAGTTCCCCTGGCAGTGCGGTCAAACGGGCTACGAACGGGCCAATATGTCCTAGCTTTGGCTTTTTCTTCATGGGAACGCTTGTCATGGCTAGTGTTACAAGAAACCCGGAACAACAAACGACAAAGAAAACGGGATACAGTGTGCTTTACACTCGCTTACGCACTAATCCAAGCAAACAGACAGAACACAAAATTTCTACAGGAAGTCTTGCACACAAATCTCACACGAACATTACACAACACCAGACGAATTTCTACAGGAGGTCCTGCACACAAATCTCACACGACAAACACACGACTTTACACACACATAAAACGCACACACACACATAAACACACGACTTTACACACACATAAAACGCACACACACAAACACACGACTTTACACACACATAAAACGCACACACACATAAACACACGACTTTACACACACATAAAACGCACACACACAAAACACAAACATCAGACGAATTTCTACAGGAAGCCCTGCACATACACAGCACATGCATGTCTACAGAAAGTCTTCCACACACACAAACACACACGTACACAAGACTTTACACAAACACACGCAAGAAGCTACAAAACAAAAAGTGGTTTTTCACAACTTCACCTGTCTGACCTACACATGCCTGTACATTTTTTTCCTGGACCTTGCTCCTACAGTTTTTTTAGTGTAATCATGTCTCCCTGACATATACTTACGACAAATAAGACATATTGAGAATGGGATGTGCCTGCTTCATTCCTGTAGGTCACGCACAAGATCTACACACAAGATCTACACACGAAGGTTCACACACAAGATCTACACACG
This sequence comes from Paulinella micropora, assembly GCA_019918135.1. Classification (NCBI taxonomy): domain Eukaryota; phylum Cercozoa; class Imbricatea; order Euglyphida; family Paulinellidae; genus Paulinella; species Paulinella micropora. The sequence goes on along the minus strand of WBZZ01001018.1, from coordinate 52,103 downwards.
AAGGTTCACACACGAAGGTTCACACACAAGATCTACACACGAAGGTTCACCCACAAGATCTACACACAAAGGTTCACACACAAGATCTACACACAAAGGTTCACACACAAGATCTACACACAAAGGTTCACACACAAGATCTACACATGCAGATTTATGCACACAAAATTTACACACACACAAAATCTACACTCAAGATCTACACACGAAAATTCACGCACACACACACATACACATTTTCACAAACGTCGTTGAGACATACGCGAATTATACCTTTGCAAAATGAGGCAAAAAGCGATTTGTGGTGATCCAACAAGAAAAGGGGGGGCCAACGTTGCTGCCCAATAGCGCGCAATGTTGGCAACATTGCGCGCTATGGGGCAACCCCCCAATGGTGTTCAATGTTGCCGACATTGTACGCTATTGGGCAACCCCCCAATGGTGTTCAATGTTGGCAACATTGTACGCTATTGGGCAACCCCCCAATGGTGTTCAATGTTGCCAACATTGTACGCTATTGGGCAATGTTTCCAACACTGGACAGCAGGGTTGGCCCCCCCCCTCCCTTCCTTTTTTTGTTGGATTATCCACAAGTCGTTTTTGCCTCGTTTTGCAACGGTACACAATTTGTATACATGTTTCAACGATGTTAACAAATTGTGTGCCTGTGTGTGTGATTGTAGGTGAATCTTATAGAATTGATCAATGTATTTATGGTGCTTGTTTGCTGCTTATTATGTGTACCTGTGTGTAATCATGTGTACCTGTGTGTGTAATCGTGTGTATTTGTGTGTGTGTATCTGTGTGTGTAATCGTGTGTATTTGTGTGTGTATCTGTGTGTGTAATCGTGTGTATTTGTGTGTGTATTTGTACCTGTGTGTGTAATCGTGTGTATTTGTGTGTATCTGTGTGTGTAATCGTGTGTATCTGTGTGCGTGTATATAACTGTGCGTGAATCTTGTAGACCTCAGGTGTGAATCTTATGTGTACTGCTTCTATGTACCTGTGTGTGTGTAATCGTGTGTATTTGTGTGTGTGTATCTGTACCTGTGTGTGTGTAATCGTGTGTATTTGTGTGTATCTGTGTGTGTAATCGTGTGTATCTGTGTGCGTGAATCTTGTAGACCTCAGGTGTGAATCTTATGTGTACTGCTTCTATGTACCTGTGTGTGTGTAATCGTGTGTATCTGTGTGCGTGTATATAACTGTGCGTGAATCTGGTAGACCTCAGGTGTGAATCTTATGTGTACTGCTTCTATGTACCTGTGTGTGTACTGTTACTATCTAGGCCAGTAAATATCGCAGAGAGTTATGTAGTGCTCTCTTCTATTCTTCTATCGCATTTCTGTCTCTTGCGTTCTTTTTTCTAATTGTTGCACTTTCGAAGATCAAAAGGCTATCTAGTTTTTTTTGGTAGCTAACAACAGCACACAAAAAAATGCATGCATCCACTGTTTTCTAGCTTTGGTTCTTGCTAACAAAAAAAAAACAACGATGCACGCTGCCGGTTTGCCTTACCTGCGATCAACGGAGATCGAGTCGCTACAAAGCCTGCGCGAGGTCCTGCGCTCGAGAGCAGCCAGTGGTGGCGTGGCTTGCGTAGAGGTAGTGCTGAACGTGGGCGACGAACCCATCAATGGAGACCGAAAGTCGCCGCATGTCTGGTTTGACGAGTTCCGGGACGAGCTCGGACCGACAGACAAGCGATTGCATTCCAAGATCATCAGGTTTGCGACCAGCCGCTGCATGTTCGAGTCTTTTGTGCTGCGGCTGCCCACCGAGGCAATGTTTCTGCACCTGTCGTCCGCGCGGCTGGCCGTGGCACTGCAAGGGCTGACATTTGACGAAGCCGAACGTCGCCTGCGGGGTTTGTGTGCTGCGCCCCTCGACAACACGCTGGCCAGAGAATGTCCCCTCCTGCGTGGGGTGATAGTTGGCGAGCCCGGCCCCTCGCAGGTGGTAGAGCTCCGCCTGACACCAGCGGAGTTTGTGTCCCACATTGACCAAGCCCGTCTGCACGAGCTAGGGCCCGTTCTGGTGTGCACGGAAGCTAGCCACTACTGGTTCGTACAGCCCCATCCGGCGTCACCGCGTGTCCCGTCCTTCAGTTCCCTGTTGGCGCTGCACCGACGTCTGGACGTTAGGTTCCTGGAATTATTCCGCGTCCCCGACGCGTCGGACTCAAACGCGTCGGATTCGGACGACGCGCCAGTTGTCACTGCCGCGCCAGAGCACTTTACCCCCGCGGTCCAGCTCCAGATTGCCAAGGCCTGGACCACAGCCCGCGATACGCTGGTAGTCCTCAACGCGCTCCCGCAGCCAGACCCCCTGACTGGTTCCCTGGGCGTTGGCCCTACGAAGCAGCAGCTAGAGCTGATCTTGCTAGAGATGCGGGACAAGGCTCTGTTCGCGGCGGCTTTATTCAAGGACGAATTCACAGATTACGACTCCGACAACGACTCTTCGGACTATGATCTTGCAGAAAAGAAGAAGCCAGAGGAATTCAAGGAGTACGAGAAAATACGCAACGAACGTGCGTCGATAGAGGGCCTGCTGCGCCCCATGAGCCCAGAGCTCAAGGCGCGGGTCAGGGCCCGTCGTAACCAAGCCTACTTCCTCTTCGTTATGCTAATGCACGTGGTGGATGGTACTCCGGACTTTGTGCTCAGGCTGGAGGAGCGGGAGCGAGTTATCGACCGCGAGCTCAGGAAGGACGAGGCCGCCAACAACAAACGGCGCCGGCTGGACGAATAACAAAAAAAAAGGAGGCGTTCCGCTCACCCTAACTTCAATACGTTCAGAGCCTTTTTATTAAAAGTTTTTTTTTGGCTGTTGTAATCGTCCGGACGCAAAAAAGAAACGTTTAGAAACGACGTTTCTGGCTACACCTAAAAATAGTTATTTCTGAAAAAGAAATCAGTTTTTCTGCGGTTAATATTCCCTGCCCTTTAACAAGAAAGATCCCTTTCTCTCCCTCATTTCCTTTTGCCTGGAGCCACCCCGCGCCCTTGGCTAAAACCACTCCTTTCTTCTTCTTCTCCCTCCCTTCCCTCTTCCTCCTCCCCCCCCCTTTCGCTTGCCTTTGTGTTCAGAGATTTTTTTTTTGTCTTTGCTTTTTCTTTTGTAATCTTTGTATCTCTTGTGTTTTAATAGAGAGAAAAACGCGCCGGGCTAAGCGTACAGAAATGCAAGACCACAAGGCCGCCGCGACAGAAGCCGCACACACGCAGCAGCTGGTCAACATTCTTTCGCATGTAGACGATTTCGAACGTCTAGAAACAGATAACAAGAACCTGATCATCACGTACGGACCCCCGGGAGTTGGCAAGTCCGTCGTACTCCAAAATTTCCTTAAAACAAATTTTAAGGACAGGAAAGAACTCATTGATAAAAAGTCCTGGTACAACGGCAGCATCGATGACCTGGTCAACCAGCACAGCGGAGCGGTACGGAGCTGGATCAAAATCGAAAAAGATTTAAAGGAGAGCCGGCCTGATCTAAAGCTGGTCAATTCCAAGGTATTCCGCGACTATGTCACGCGCAAGAGAACGCAAACCTACTTTGAGGCCCGCAAGGACAAGGAGGGCCTGGACGAGCTCAATGATACCCTGATGCAGGCGGCTCTGGATCTTGGCGCAGGGATCTTGATGGAAACGACCGGCGCGTACGGCAGGGGGTGGAATGCGCTGCAAGGCTTGTTGTGGGTCTGTTCGCTGGCAAGACAGAAAGGCTACACTATTTTCATCCTTTGCCCTTTAACCAGCCTGCAGAATGTAAGGACAAGGCTCGCTGCACGTAAGGGCCAACTCAATGCCCACAACCCAGAAGAACTGTTCCGCAGCTCCTACGCTAACCTGTTGTACGAAATTCTGCCCAGTTATAAAATAATTGCAGATTCCCTGTTAGTCATTGACAACAATATAGCAGCACCGAGAAAATGGCGCTATCTCCACACCAGCTCTAACTTTTCACAGCGAATCACCATGAGCGGCGAGCAGAGCGAACAGACCTTGCAGCTGGTCAACAAAATGAACAAGTTATATTTCATACGGGGGCTTGGCAAGGCCACGTGCAATCAACTAACCTGTGAGGAGCCAAGTCTCGCGAGACAAGACTCAGCCATAACCAGAAATGTCGGCAGCAAGCGCTTGTGCGCTCGACACTTTGTGCCATTTATAACAAAGTGTTTACAGATAACAGTTGAAGAGCTCATCTAGTTTTCTACTATTGGGGAACTATTGGGCAGCCGCATGAACGTCTGAACTTGTGACTCAGTATTAAAAAGGTTGTTTGTTCCCCCGTAATTCTTGCACTATCTACTTGGGCGCTACCTTTTTACCAATAGACCGGCACTGCAACTTATTCGAATACAGGTGCCTGTTCACCGTGTCTAAGTCGGGGTCCGCGGGCACGACCCAGAAGATGTGCCGGCGCGAGCTCAAGAGTCGGTGATCCGTCTCCGACAGCACGAAACAGCCACACCTAGCACAAATCTCGACGAACGTAGTGTCGGCCTCGCCGCCATGGACGACCGCGTTGGCCTTGTCGGCTAGATTCTGCAAAGTGTTGTGCCAGGGCCCGCTCTTGATTGGTAGCGCGGCCGACTCGAGCTCTGCCAGTTCCCTCTCTGCCTGCAGTGCCTCTTCCTGGCCCAGATCCTTCTGTGCCAAATAATGTGCCAGCCCCCGCATCAACGCCCGGGCGAGCAGGAATTCCTTGTGTTCCGACATTGATCACAGTCTTCTGTTAGTGGCTGGCACCTAAACAAAGACCAAGCCCGGGGCTCTTTTTGTTTGTCTGCGTGGTGAACAGCCCGGGGGGGGGGAGAGGCGCAGAAACTTTTTTGGCACGGTCGTGCTTGCTCTCCTAGTGAACACGACAAAAAAAAGGGCGGGATGGGGCGTCGACTAGCAACAAACAAAAGAAAAAACGACAAGCAAGCCAGGGCTTTTTTTTTAAGACAAATTCTCTCGGGAGAGCTTCGGGGAGAGCTTCGGGGAGAGAAGCCGAGAGCACCAAATTCTCTCCCCACCCATCATTCCCCCTTGTCGCTACTGCCAGGAAATGTTAGCGATAAGGTGGAGGGGGGGGAGGGCCACGGTACGGAGGAGGGGACGAGGAAGGGGGGGGGGAGGCTTGGGGGCGCGAGCTCAGCGCCGGCTCGGCCCCCCCCCTCCCGGCCGGCCGTACTGTGGCCCCCCTCGTCCGCTCACAAATATACGAGTAACGCAGCCAGCACAAGGAAGAGACACACACAACCTCCAGAATTGACACTTGGCTGTGCGTGCCTAATCTTTTCTCCGCCAATTGCTCTTCCCTTTTCCTTCCCGCGTTTGCCAATTGCTTCCCTTGCCCTCACCAGCCGCACGCCTCCCTTTCTCTCCCTCCCAGACTTTTTTTTTAGTGAGTGCTGCCTTCTTTTTCTTTCTTCTGCGCTGTGCCCAAGCATTTATCGTTACTTTTTTTTGGGTGTGTGTGTGTGTGTGTGTAGCAGCTGTACGGTATGAGCAAATACTTGGATTCCGAAGCGAACGGCGGCAGCGACGAGAGCAGCGACTCGGAGGAATCTCTGGACAGCGAGGAGGAATCACAGGAGAGCGACGGCGGGTCGTTCATCGCGGACGACGACGAAGAAGAAGAAGAGGGGGAGAAGAGTGACACGGCGTCCAAGAAACGTGGGCGTCGCGAGGCCGGTGCGGAAACGGCGTCCAAGAAGGCCAAGAAGTCCAAGAAGAGCAAGAAGAGCAAGAAGAAGAAGAAGGAGAAGCAGGGCGACGAGGACCGGAGCGCCAAGAAACGCAAGACCGAAGAAGCGGCCAAGCCCAAGAAGAAGGCGAAGCCCGCCAGGGGGGACAGCTCCGCCTCCACGTCGGGGTCCGAGGACGAAGCAGAAGAAGAAAAACACGCCCCCGACGACGCGGCGCCGTCCTCGTTGCAGGCCGGGCAGCAGATCAACCCGTGGGAGAACCGCAACATAGAGTCGCTCATCCGGCTGCCAGCGTTCACGGGCAAGTTTGCGGAGCACAGCGCCCTGCTGAAGGCGGTCTGGTCGGTACGGCACGACCCGCGCGCCCAACCCCAACAGTTGCAGGCCAAGCAGAAGTTCTACCTGACGGAGCCCGGGCTGCCCGGCAACAACGACAACTCCGGGGCCGCCGGGACACGGAGCCGTGGCAACTGGGGCTGGAGCGCGCGGCTGCGCCTGAGCAAGCCCCTAAATACCAAGAGCCTGGCGGCGCTCGGGGTCTTCGGCCGGGACAAGACCGTACAGCAAGTGCGCGTGGGCACCTCCAAGGCGTTGCGCGGCTTGCACTGGCGCCCGGCCCACGAACTGTCAGGCCACCACAAGAAGTTCGACCCGGTGGCCCGCAACTTGCACAGCCTGGGCCGCGACGTGTTTGGCGAGCTGACCGTGGGCGATATAGGCCAGCTGATAGTCCTGCCCGCTATCCCGTTCGATCGCTCGGCGCCCCAGCCGCTCATTACCGCGTCCAACGAGGCCCTGTACGTCATGATGACCCTGCGCGCCCCCGCGGGCAAGGGGACCGTGGACGGCCTGCCCTACGTCGCCCTGCAGACGGGGCTGGCCACGTTCGTAAGCCTCGGGCTGGCCGCGAATCTAGTGCAGCATTTGCCCGCGATCGAGCAGTGCAACAACCGCGTTTATGACGAGAGGGGGCAGGCCAAGGGCTTCATTCTGCCGTCGGGCCTGTTGGAGGTGGTACGCAAGCGGGCCCAGGACCCGAACTGGCTCCCGCCGCGCTACGTGGAGAGCCTGCAAGAATCGGAGAGAGCGGCGCCGGCGTCGTCGTCGTCGTCGTCGTCCGCGCGCGCCGAATCGTTACCGGCCGGCCTGGAAAAGAAGCTCAAGGCGTTCGGCGAGGCGCTCAGCGTAGTCCAGCACTTCTTTGCCGAGTCGGCGGCCTTCCACCGCGCGGCCGCCGCGCAGAGCCTGAACTTCGCGCGGGCACAAGAGAAGAGCGCGGCCGCGATCGTGGGCGGGAGCAAGGCGGTGCAGGGGCTGCTGGAGGAGATGTCGGCCCTGATGGCGCCACCCGCGCCCGAAGAAGGTGCGGCGCCACCTGACAGTGCGGAGCCGGCCGCGCCCCCGCCCACCGGGGAGGACGACGCGCCAGCCAACAGCGGGTAAAGAAGTTATTTTTTGGGGGGGACCCAAAAAAAAAGGAAGATTTTGTTTTTCTTTAGTACCCTTTTCATAGTTAAAAAAGAGAGTTACGACGTGAACGCAAAAAAAGAGGGGAGTTTTTTCGCCGCTAAGACAAAAGAATTTCACTAGACAGACAGACAGCCTTGACAACAGCAAGTTCAAACACATTTGTTTTTTTCTTCTCGCTGTATCCCTCCCGTTCACCGGTCCCCTCCCGTCCAGCGGTTCTTTTGTTTTCCCAGAATCTCCTCGCTGTTCTCTAGCCCACCGCAAAATCCGGCCGCCGTCTTCTTTTTTTTAAGATCCTTCTCGGACGGTCCAGTTATCCCTGGTGCGCTGGCAGTCCCCTTCCCCTCCTTTTTCTTTCTCACTCAAGGAAAAAAAAAGAAGACCAAACAAAAAAAACTAGCGGCCAGAATGCAACGCGCCGTGTTACCCCTCGAGGTTACGCTGGACTGGAAGAAATCAGTGAATGCGACGTACTCCCCGGGGCGGGTGAAACCCGGCCCCAAGTACGGCTGCCGTATCCCCCGCGCGCACGACTTCCCCGCGAACTTGCTGGAGCAGGCCTGCCTGCCTACGTTCCTAGCCGTGGTGTGCGACGGGGACGCGGAGTCCGTGATGACCGCGGTCGCCGCTGAGAGAGCTATCTTGTTAGCGCACCTGTTCCAGCGCGCGGACCCTCCCGTGGCGAGGCTGGTGTTGTATAAGGTGCTGTCGCTCCCGCTAGGCGGGGTCCTTTTCATCCTCAAGGACAACACGCCAATCACGGACTCCTCTGCTATGGCCAACCCGTTGCTGGACACGTCGTGTGCCCTGACTGTCAACGGCCACACACAGGGCGCGCTGGATTACCAGGAAATACGCGGTTGGTGGGTACTCAGGCTGGCCGCGTGTGCTGCGGACAGGGGTTTCTACGGGGTGGGCTCGCAGGTGCTGCTGCGCGACCGTGCTTGGGGCTTAGTCATCGGGCGCGGCCGGACGCATTTCTATTGCCTGAGCTGGGGCCAGATCCGGGCCAGGTACCGCTCGGTTAGCCTGTGCGCGATGGCGCCCAGGGTCCGGGTGCCCGGGCTGCCCGCCGGCACAGAACCAGTGTTAGATACGAGCCAGGCACAGTGGCTAGCCGGCACGCCGCCGATTACTAAGTGGACTCCGGCCCTGTTGGGAGTGTTAATGCAGTGCCTGCCCCCCGGCAACAGGCTGGCGTTCCGGCACAAGGAGGGCACGCTGACCTACCAGACCGTGGTCCGTGAATCTGCGGAAGAGGACAAACTGCTCGAGTCGTTCTGTAGCTACGAGGTCCGTGACGACAGTAAGGAGCACACGCAAGGTCCGGCCGTGCAGCTAACAGTAACCAACGCCGCACCAGCCGACGACAATTGTAAATTAATAGAGGGGCTCTCTTTTTTCCAGCAGCCCCCGCGCGGCCGGCATTGTTGCGTGGGCTTCTGTCAGCAGACGGGAGTGCACCACAGCAGCTGTCCTAGGCCCCGGCCGGGTGAGGTGGTGTTTTCGTGCGGGCGGGAGGACTTGTGCTTGAGGCAAGGAGTTAATTACGGCAGGTTGATCAGGATAGAAAGCCTGGACCAACCACGCCTGCTCTCCTGGCAGAACGGCCTGGCCCGGCTCAGGCAGGGACAGGCAGTCAAGTTCTTTGTCGACGGCTTGCAGTACCGTCAGGGCGGCACTATCTCCGTCCTAGAACTCCGGCCGGCTAGCTAGCCTTCGTCCGCCGCCCAAAAAAAAAGGGGGGAACACACCTTCCCTATCCCTCTCTCTCCCCCCCCCCCATTTGCTGTGCCCAACAGGCCCGAGTGCGCGCGGTTCGGGACCAGGCAGAGACCAAGACGGGGAAGGGGGGGCAGGGGAAAGAGAGCCCGCGCCCCTCCTCTCTCTCTCTCTCTCTTATTCCCCTCCCTCCCTCCTCATTTCCCCTCCCTCCCTCCCTCCCCTCCAAAAAAATTGTCGCGAATAAAAAGACCCTAGTTTCTTTTGTGCTAGACAGTCACAAAAAAAGGAGGGGCCATGAGTTTCCAAGAAGAGGCGGTAGAAATCGTGGGCGAAGCTACCGCCCTGGAGGGCGAGCCCAGCGGCGCCTGTACTACGGAATTGGCGCCGGGCACGACGGTCGACGTCCTGGAGGCGGTGACAAATGAACTCCTGGACGGGGCGCAGTTGCCGGCGCTAGCGGTGGTTGAAAAGCCCCCGGAACCCACGACCGAGGCGGTCTCCGGCCCCGCGCTCGTGCCACCGTCCGTGCCGGAGGCCCCGGAGGCTGCGCCGGGCTGTGCGGAGGTTGACTGGAAGCGCGTGAACGACTTGCAGACGTTTGGCACCGGCTGGTGTCTGAAGTACTGTACGACGGAACAGCGCGTCCAGGTGGTGTTCACCGGCGGTGAGCAGAACAACGTGCAGCCCCAGACGGCCCTGAACGACTGTGTGCCCCCCGTGTGCGTGCTGTTCGCCATACCACAGAAGGACAAGCAGGCGCCGCTGTGCCAGCGGGCGATGCCGATCGAGTCGGTTTGCTACCGTCCCGCCTCGCTGGTCGAGAGCTTCTCGGTGGCGTCGAAACGCTTTGGTTGGAGCGGCGCCCTGCACCCCGAACTGACCGTGCTGGCCGGGGAGGGTGCGGCGCCCCGCGCCCTGATCAGGACGCAGGCCCAGTGGCACTTGTTGCTCTTCTACGCTGCGCTGGGCAAGCTGTTCGGGAACAGCCCGCCCTGGCTGCCGGCGCGCGAGAGCGCCCGGCGCAAGTGGCGCCAGGCCGTGAGGGACGAGCTGTTCTGCCTGTTGCCCCGCGGGGCGAACTCGGTGGCTTGTGCCGAAGAGCTGGGACACGAAACGCTGGAGGCAATCTGCCGCATGTGCAGGGACGTCCTGGCGCTGCCAACGTTGGAGCCACGGGACGTGAGCCTGCTGTACCAGTACGTGCGCGACAACGCCGTGCTGGTGCGCTCGGTGCTGTCGGACGGCGTGGTGGGCGTAGCGCTGAACCCCCTGCTCGCCCGGGTGCCCAGGGCCCTGCACCATAACCTGGCGGCCCTGCACGATCGCGACGGGGTGGCAACCGTGTGCACGACCGCCGTCATTGCGGCCGGCGCGGCCGCCGTGCTGCCGCCGTGGACGGAGGAGTCGTTGGGCCAGCGCTACGGCGCGATCACCCCCCAGCTGTGCGCCTACCTGACCCCGGAGGTCGAGAAGACCGTCGGGGAAACGATCGAGGAGATGCTGGGCGCGGAGCTGGCCGGCGAGGTGCTGGGCGGGCTGGCCCGGGTGCGCGCGCTGCTGGCGTTAGAGCACACGCTGCGCCCGTTCGAGCTGGAGCCGGCCAAGCTCGAGGAGCTGTGCCTGCTGGTGTCGCGCTTTGTTGCGGGGGACGCGACGCTGAGGCTAGCGCGCACGGTGTACGCCCAACAGCTCGTGCTGCAGGCCGAGAGCGACGACCTGCCGGCCGTGGAGAAGCGCGTGACCACGTTACGCACCCGGCGCAACTGGTGGGAGGAGCCCGCGGGGCTGGCGGACAGTCTGCCGATCATGGAGCTCGTCATGGTGTACCTGCAGGGCTTCATGACGCTGCTGCACCGCCTGAGCGCACGACGGCTCATCAAGATTATCTCCCGGCAGCCCCCCAAGGCCGGCCACGAGCCGGACCACGACGCCGGCAACCGCTCGGTCCAGGCGGTGTGGGCCTACCGCCTCATGACCAACTGTGTCAATTACCTGCACTTGTTCTTCGAATCGGCGCCGCACCACTGTTACACCCGGCGGCAGCTGCTGCGTCCGCCGCTGTTCACCCACGGCCTGGAGTTGTCGGTGCGCCTCCACTGCTCCGCCACGGTACTGCTGCGCTTCTTGTTCGGCCTCAAGGCCGCGGGCTGGAACGTGTGCGCCGGCTGGCTCGACACGACCTGGCCGCTGCACACGCTGCTGGCGCAGAGCCTGGAGGACACCATTGCGTGCGAGGAGGCCGAGAAGGCGCGGCCCCTGCGCAAGGCGCGCAACGACGCGCTGGCGACTTGTATTAACAACCTGGAATCCATGTTCCACGGCAGCGTCAGGAAGCCCGAGGTCGACTGAAGGGGCCTTTTTTTTTACAACCTCCCGGCCCCGCGGAAGAGGCCGGCAGAAATTTCTCTCACTGTTTGTTTAGCGATTAAAAAACAAAATCTGTGTTTTTTTTTGTTCTCCATCACCAGCGGACGGTTGTTAGGGGGGGGGGGAGGGGTGCTCTATGGCCCAGGCGGACGGCTGGTGACGATCTATCAACCATACCAGAAAATGTAGATTTTTTCCTCGTGTTTTAAAAAGTACTGTTATCTGGTGAAGTTTTTTTGTTCTGAACATTTTATCAAATTTGTTGGTGGATTACCCGTTGGAAATTCTTCCGCGTCATCTCCCACATCAAATTCATTTTCTGGCCCACCTTTTAATATATGTTAAATTGTCGGTTAATAGTATCGCACCGGCCGACTTCGCTGCCGTCAGGCGCGCGAGAGATTATTTCGCGGTCACGGACGCGATTGCTTGTTTTTACAAAATATACAGACGATTCTGCTCGCAAAAAAATGGTCGAAGATGTCACACAAGTTAGAGAGACAAAATGTCTCCGCAGAAAAAGGTGACGACGGGTGGCAACTGAAACGCCACCGGGGGATTTTCCGTGAAGTACTTCGTTCTCCCGCGCGGCCTTGCATGGTTTGAAGGGCGCGGGGCAGCCGTAATCGAAGAAGTAAAAGAAGGAGAAAAAACGAGGAGTGCCCCGCCTGCGTTTTAGGGATCTCCTAACTGTTCTCAGCCAGTTTCGCGCACCCGCGCTGTAAGAAGCTGCGACAGGGAGATGGCGTCGCTGGCCACTCGTGTCTCAGCAGGCGACGAAGCGCTGGAGAAGGCACTGTCCGTGCGCCGGCAGGAGCTGGCACCCGAGACCTGCGATTCTCTGCGCGCCGGGCTGGCCGGTTTTGGTGACTCTTTGCTGAAGGACATGTTCCTGGCCCAGCTGCAACAAGTGATGGCTTTGAAAGACAAACTGATAGCTGAACAGGCACGCCGCGGTTCCTGACCGCGCGACTCGGCCAGGTAAGCCAAGGGAGGGAGACCCCGACCTGCTCCCAAAACCGGTCGTAACTGCCGGCTGGTGGTACTCGTGCTTTTCTCCTAAAAACAGTACCCGCTTGTCGGCGGTTTGTACCAGCGCGACGTGGGGGAAGTACTTGTTTTCTCTGGAGTGATGGCTGGCCGGAGAAAAAAACGAGTCCGGCACCCGGTTATCTTGCGGGTGTGTGCTGGCGGGGCCGGCGTTTGGTCTTGCTCGGAACTCCATCCACCCCCCACTCTCTTTTTTTTCCGGTGGGTTGTTTTATTAGTAACTGTAGTACTTTGCTTTTGTTTGGGCAAGAAGAGTGGAATTTGTTTTTTCAGCGGGGTAGGGGCGGGAAGTGCGGCCAGCAACACCAGCCCGGAAACCGCGCACAAGCTCAAAAAAAAGGTCTGCTTGACAGAACGAGCTTGTTCTGCTTTTTTGGCTACGCGCACTGTTGCAGGAAGCCCTCAAATGTCAAAGAACGTGTGGCGGGCGGCAGGGCCAGGGTGCAGTCGAACTCGACCGTCTCGTTCGCTACGCGGCAGCGGTACAACCACGCAAAGTCCGCGGGCAGCAGCGCGTTCAGGGACAGCGGCCAGCACTGTAACAAGCCGTCCGCTACGTCTAACGCCTCGCTTCCGGCGGGTTCGCCGCACGAGTGGCCGCGCCAGGGTGACCGGGCCTGCAGCAGTTCGGTCAGCTCGGGCCGGGCTACGCCCGCGTTGTTGGGCCAGGCGCAGAAAGTATCGGTCGACAGCGGCAGCTCCGGACGGTTCACGGCTCCACCCCAAGACCACAGCGCGGGCCGGAACGGCAGCGCCCCGGCATTCTCGGGCACGGACTCCGGTGATTCTTTCCAGGCTAGTGTCGTGTAAGCCACAAAGCAGAAGTCCGCGTTGCCAATGTACCCGCCGTACTCAATGTCGTACAGGTACGCCCGCAACAGCTCCAGCCTGTCGCCGCCGGCGGTACATTGGCAAGACCAGTACATGGACTGGTCGAGCACGGCGCCGTCGGCCGTGCTAGAGATCTTGAGCGCCCAGGAATAGTCGATGGCACACTCGCAGGTGCGCAGGCCGCACACGAAAGTCACGGCCAGCGCCACCTCGCACGCGGGGCCCGCGTACCCACTCGCGCACGTGCACACGGGCGGTGCGCCCGTGATCAGCGGGCCGCACACGCCCTTGTTGCTACAGGACGGGTCATCCTGTTTGGCCAGCCCCTGGCACGTCACGCACCGCGGCTGGGCGTCGGAAGGGCTGGACAGGTCGAAGTAGCCGCGGTTGCATGCGCACTGGCGCGGGCCCGTGTTACCCAACGGGATTTCGCCAGAGTTGAGCGGACAGACCGCCGCGGCCGCGGGCAGCCACCACGCTAGCCACACCAACATCACAAACGCACGGACTCTTTTTTTTTGTTTTTTTGAGTGGGAAGAAGACAAGAGGAAGAAAAAAAAAAGAGAATGAGGATTTTTTTTTCTTAGACCTTAGCTAAGGACAACCAAGGAAAGAAAAAACGTTTTTTGGGTGCAGGCTTTGGAGGAAGCGGCTACATTTGTTTCCTTGCTTGTGTTTTTACAAGTGAGAAGAGACAGGGCTTGGGATAGTGTGGGAGGTGGGGCTGGAACGGGAGTGGTTACCTTTTTTTTTAGTCTTGGGGGGGGGGGAGGGGAAAGGTCCGAACGGGGAAAAAGGAAAAGAGGGGGGTCGAGAAGATCGTGGTGGTGACTGCACTCACAGAACCAAAATCCCGAGATTTTTCTTTCTCTGGCCTTTCCCGGCCCCCCCCCCCCCCTCCGCCAGGAGCACGGCAGACAGAGAAAAAGGTGGCGGGGGCGCGCCCTTGCCCGTAAAGGAAAAGACGCTTCTCTTCCGCACTCGCTCTTTTCTCCCGGCCCCCCTCCCTTTCCTACTTTGTTTATTCCCCCCTTCGCGTGCAAGTGGCACGCTGGAGAGCTTGTGCGCAAAAAAACAAAAACACAGGAACCAGCTAGAACAGCCGCGCAGTACGGCACTTGGGGGGTTTGGCTTAGCCAAAAAGAACTGTAATCTTGACACAGTGGTTCTCTTCACTTCGAAGCTGACCATGAGCACTCCACCAAAAGTTAACGGCGTGGGACAGAGCACTCTATTAGAGGTTAACGGCGTGGGACAGAGCACTCTATTAGAGGTTAACGGCGTGGGACAGAGCACTCTATTAGAGGTTAACGGCGTGGGACAGACTCGCCTTGGCCAACGGGCCGACCTCCCCGCGCTGCGTGCCATGTTGGAGCGCTCGTACCAGACAGTCGGTGACAACGGCCAAGGATTGGCCGAAGATTGGGACATTATCGAGCATGCTTTCAAGTACAAGAGCTACATGTGCGTCGTGCACGAACAAAGCCAGCCCACGCACCAAATACTGGCCTACGCAGCCGTGAATATGGGGCATTGGTCTGTGGACTTGTTGCGCGTTGACATTGCACACAAAGACCGTGGGCTGGAGGCTACCTTAGTACATTGGCTAGCCAAAGCTATGGAGCGCGAAACAGATGCGGTCTTCCTCCTGGTAGGCAACCGCCAATCAGACGACGAAGAAAAATTCTGGCGTGGCTTGGGCTGCCAACCGTACCCTTACGATCTTTACCCTTCTAAGTTAGCGTATGAAATCCAGCGCCAGGTGCCCGGCTTCGACACGCTCCGCTCGTCAATCCGGTCCGTGCGCGAATGTGTGGTGCGTTTGGTGTTTGGCCCCGACAAATGTACACATTTCGAAAGAGACAGGAAGCTCCCGTGCTCGTTCGACGACAAATGTATCAGGCGTGAAATAGTACTACAAGCCGTGCGCACAGCGGATCGGGTGTACTTTCCGCGCAAGATAGTAGAGGCCGCCAAACAACCGTACCAGAACCAGGCCTACACCAAGCTGTGGTGCGAAGTGGACGGCGTCAGGGTCTTCTTCGGCAAGGTCATGGAACCTAGCGGCTGGCCCCACCACTACCGCCCAACTTTTGAAGCCTACCAACTCGGCGTGTGCTCCGCCGACAAGGACCACTTCTGGCTGTGGGGCTTCCTGTTGGGCCAACGCAAGCCTATGCAGGACAGAATGCTGCCCAGCGCGGACGAAGCTCTGCCTGCTGACCAGCGCTACACGTCGCGCGATGTCTCTAATTGTGATCACTCCACGGAGCAGGGCTGGCTTAAGAACCTAGATATCGCCGTTCTCGCACGGGAGTACGATTACTTTGATAAGACTCAGCGATTATCGGCGCCACTCGATTGGCTCAAATATCTTATGGACGACCCGCACGAGCTGGCCAAGGAATTCATAGGCGTCATGGAGGGCTTTGCTGAGGTGCGTTCAATCAACGAGATTGACTTCGACTTCGAGCCGCAGGCGACAGAACCACCAGAAACTGCAGCAGACCCTGAAACTGCGGCAGACCCAGAAACTGCAGCAGAACCAGAAACTGCAGCAGAACCAGAAACTGCAGCAGAACCAGAAAAAGAGGCTGTCCAGTCACCGGCGGCCCTGTGGTCACATTTCTTGTGGCCGGACAACCCCTCGCTGGGGAACCTGTGGTCGGCACAAATGCTAGTAAACGCGCATCGGGTATCGCTGGCAGTGCTGTCGACGAGCGATTCGCAGGAAAGCAAGAAGAGGCCAAGAGAATAACACCCTTTCTTCCTTCCTCTTGTTACCACCCAAGTTTCTCGCGCCCTGTGTTGGGCGTGCCTTGTTTCTCTTTCCTGTGAGTAGCCTGCCAGTTGATTTGTGGCAGCAGACGCTTCTGTAAAAAAGTCAGTCTTTAGCAATAAAAAAAAGCGCGGATTTGGTTTATATATATATATAGCAAACCTTACATGTACATTTTGTTGGGCTTTTTTTTCGCAGCAAATGGAAGCCTGTTAGTTCCAAAGCCCTGCGTACCTGTTTGCGTCGGTAGCGCACAATTTTGCAGCTAGTCCCAGTGCGGTTGTTCTCCAAGAAACAGCAATCCGCCGCCACCAGATTCAACACTTGTTGTGTCCATGTTTTCTATGTCTGGTCTCAGGCTCCCGTCTGCCAGAAAAAAGGTATTCAAGTAGTCAAGGGTGCGTCTGCTCGCAAAGCGCCTGATGTGGGTCTTGATCTTGGCTTCCAGTTCAGGGAGACCGATGTTTCTAATGTCTTGATACCTTTGTGTGAGCGTGTTTGTCTCTTCAATCTTTCCGTCGGGACGAGTCACCACGGCATTCAACTTTAGGAAAGCAACGTGGTGTACATGGTTGACCACTACTCTGATATTAGCCCTGTTTGTTGCCCTTGCGCAGGATAGAGTTAGAGAAGCTCGTCAGTGGCGCTACCCGCTCAAAGTGCTGCACTTCTCCGTCGCGTGGTGGCACTTTGTAATCTTCGCTGGCAATACGGGCTGCCTCGTCTAGTTCCTGCCCGGCGCGTTGATAGGCTACCTCAGTTAGACTATTTAGAAGTTCTTTGTTGGCTTGTGCGAGCTGGAAAATGGCACGGCTGTCTAGATTGGGAGGCAATTTGATCTGCAATACAGCTGCGGGCAAATCCAGCAAGGTTTTTTTGCATACCCTGCATTTTTTTTGGGGTGGCTCCATGGCTCCGTCGCGCTGGTTTTTTAAATCTCTGCGGGAAGGAAAGAAAAGGTGCAAATCGGGTGGTAACAATCTTTTTTTTATGTTCTAGTATGCTCGTCTCTCTCGGAGAGGCTTTTTTTTGAAAAGGGTGTATTTCTGTTTTTTTATTTGCCGGCTTAGGATCGAGAAGGACCAAGAAAAAGGAAAAGAGAGTTTCGCACGCCCCCCCCCCTCCCCCACCTTCTTACTCACTTATCCGTGCCCTTTTTTAAGCCACTCCAGAAAGTTTATCCGCTGTCCAGTCATTGGCGGCCCTGTGGTCACATTTCTTGTGGCCGGACAACCCCTCGCTGGGGAACCTGTGGTCAGCACAAACGCTAGTGAACGTGGGTCGGGGAGCGCTGGCAGTGCTGTCAACGAGCGATTCACATGAAAGCAAGAAGAGGCCAAGAGAATAACACCCTTCCCTCCTCTTGTTACCACCCAAGTTTCCCTTTTTTTGTTCGTCTTCGAGTGGCCCCGCCCCGTTGATTTACGACGGCCTACGCTTCTGAGTTAGTCTGCAGTCAATTAAAAAAGAAAAGGCGTAGATTTTGTTTTTACTCTAGTGACCTTAGGTACAGTTTCTGCTTTCCCAGCAAAAGTCTGCAAAGGCCCTAATCTCTGGGGGGGGCCGGCTGCGGTTAATAGTGCAGCCGAAAGGAGAGAGGAAAAGAAGCACAGAGGGGAGGAGACGCCTCTGCGTGGCAGGCGGAACCGTTTTTTTTTTGTTGGTGGGCCGGCTTAAACTTCGGAGAGCAAGAAAAAAAGGACATTTCAGCCCTCCTCGAGGGCGGGGGAGCGGTTTCCTTGCTGATCTTGGGTCCGAATGGGGAGAAAGGAAAAAAGAGGCAGGGCCGAGAAAATCGTGGTGGTGACACTGCACGGCGCTCACAAGAACCAAGCCCCAGGGATTTTTTTTTCTGTGGCTTTTTCCCGGGCCCGACCCCTCCCCCCTCCCAGGAGCACAGCAGGCGGAGAAAATGTGGCGAGAGCGCGCCCCCTCCCCACACTCGGTCTTTCTCTCCCGCCGGCCCCCTCCCTTTTCCCCTACCTTTTTTTTTTGGTTCCCCTCCGCGCCCCACAGGCACGCTAAAGTGTGTGCGCAAAAACAAAAAGGAAAAAAAGAAACAGAGCAACCAGCTCTAAACAGCCGCGCAGTACGGCACTTGGGGGGGAGGGGGGGTAGGCTTAGCAAAGAAAGAACTATAATCCTGACACGGTGGTCCTCCTCACTTCGAAACTAAACCATGAGCACTCCGCCAAACGTTGGCGGCGTGGGACGGACCCGCCTTAGCCGGCAGGCCGACCTCCCCGGGCTGCGTGTCATGCTGGAGCGCTCGTATCAGGCAACTGATACCGACAGCAAAGAATTGGCTGAAGATTGGGCGGGTATCGAGCATGCTTACAAGTACAAAAGCTACCTGTGCGTCGTGCACGAACAAAGGCGGCCCACGCCCCAAATACTGGCCTGTGCAACTGTGAACAAGGAGAATTGGTCCCTAAGCTTGTGGCGTGTTGACCGCGCACACCAGAACCGCGGATTAGAGGCTGCCGTAATACAGTGGCTAGCCAAAGCTATGGAGCGCGAAACAGATGCGCTCTTCCTCCGGGTAGGCAACCACCATTCAGAAGACGAGGCAGCGTACTGGCGTGGGCTGGGCTGCCAGCCGTACCCTTATGACCGCCACATGCTGGCGTATGAAGTCCAGCGCCAGGTGCCCGGCTTTGAAGCGCTCCGACAACAGAAGCCGCCCCTGCGCGAGTGTGTCGTGCGTTTGCTGCTGGGCCCCGACAAATGTACACATTTCGAAAGAGACAGGAAGCTCCCGTGCTCGTTCGACGACAATTGCGCCAGGCGCGAAATAGTACTACAAGCCGTGCGCACGGCCGGCCGAGTGTACTTCCCGCGCAAGATAGTAGAGGCAGCCAAACAACTGCGCTGGAGCAGTGGCTACACCAAGATGCGGTGCGAAGTGGACGGCGTCAGGGTCTTCTTCGGCACGGTCATGGAAGCTGACGGCTGGCGCGACCAACACCGCCTAACTGTAGAGGCCAGCCGGTTCGGTGTGTGCTCTGCCGACAAGGACCACTTCTGGCTGTGGGGCCTGCTGCTGGCCCCGCGTGAGCCGGGCAGTCGCGGAATGCTGCTCAGCGCGGAGGAAGAAGCTCTGCCCGCCGGCCGGCGCTACTCGTCGCACGAACTCACTTATCGCGGTTTCTCAGAGGAACGTCGGTGGCTTAAAGACCTGGACATTGTCGTGCTCGCACAGGAGTATGCATACTTTGATAAGACTCAGCAATTATCAGCGCCACTCAATAGGCGCAAACATCTTGGGCGTGACCCGCACGAGCTGGCCAAGGATTTCATAGGTGTCATGGAGGGCTTTACTGAGGTGCGTTCAATCAACGAGGTTGACGACTCCGGGCCACAGGAGACACAAGAAGAAGAAGAAGAAGAAGAAGAAGAAGAGGTGGACCCCGAGGAAAACGCCGTCCAGCCATCGATTGACCTGTGGTCACATTTCTTGTGGCCAGACAACCCCTCGCTGGGGAACCTGTGGTCACCACAAACGCTGGCAAGCGCGCGCCGGGCCACGCTGGCAGCGCTGTCAACGAGCGATTCGCAGGGGGGGCAGAAAAAGCCAAGAGAATAACACCCTCCCTCCCCATTCCTACCACCCAAATTCTCGCGCCTTTTTCTGGTGTGCCTTGTTCTTTTTTCTTCGAGTAGCCTGCCAGTTGATTTACGGCGGCAGACGCTTCTATCAAAGCTAGTCTTCAGTCAATAAAAAAAAAGGCGTAGATTTGTTTTTATATATGGCAACCTTAAATGTACAGTTTTTTGCTTTCTTCTTTTCACAGCAAAGTGTAGGCCTGTTAGTTCTAGATCTCTGCGGGCCGGTTGCTGTCAGTAGAGCACAAATTCGCTGCTATTCCCACCGCGGTCGTTCTGGACCATAGAAAAGCAAGGTGCCGTCATCATTAGCTTCAGTACTGGACGAAGAACTACGTAGCTCAATTGGCAGACCCCCCGTCGCCTTTTAAAACAAAGGTATTCACATAGGCAAAGGCGCGTCTGCTCGTAAAGCGCCTGATGCAGGTCTTGAGCTTTGGTTTCTAGCTTAGGGAGCGCAACGTCTCTAATGTCATTATACTTTTGACTCAAAATGTCGACTTTAACCGTTTTTCCCGTCGGAACCAGTCCCGACGACATTCAGGGCGTGTGCCAGTCCACAACCAGTTCTGCGTGGCCGCGGGTCAGATGGAAAGGCCGCACGTTCTGTCTGTCCAAAGAGCTTGGCTGCTAGCTGAAGAGAAACAGGCCCACTTCTTCCCCCCCCCCTCATTTCCTTCCCCACGCAGTTCTTTTTGTACGATGAACCCCGTGGGTCAAAACAGGAGAAGGAGCCAAGCCAGTCCAGAAAGAGGGGGGGGGGGAGAAAAAAAAGAGAAGAGGGGCTAAGTCGGCCGAACTCCACCCCGGTCCTAACCTTCACGGTTTGTAGCTCCCAGACAACACACGATCAAAACCAGTCCTCCAAGCACCCAAATGTAGGCATTTTGTTCGGCTTCGGCCGAGTACATGCGAACAGAAGTTCTGGTCATGGCCTGTGTCGTCGTGGGGACGGTAGTGCTGGTAGTAATGGCCTGTGTCGTCGTGGGGACGGTAGTGCTGGTGGTAGTGAGGGTAGCCGGGGTAGTCGTGCTCGTGGTAAGCTCCTGAGGAGCGCAGTGGTGGTAGGCTAGGTAACCATTGCTGGTTGGTGTGCTGGTGTAGTTGGTCGGCAGCTTGGGGCAATTGCCAGAGACGCAGCTGCAATCGACGGCAGAGCCGGTCCCGAGCTCGAACAACGCCCCTAATTCCAGGCGCAGGCAATCCCCCGTGAGGTAAGGGACATTGACACCGAACCGTAGCACCAGGTAGGCCTCCGACCAGTTAGCACACGGGCGGGTCCAACGATGGCGCAACACCGCCCCCCTCCCCCCGCCGTTGTAGTCACTGGGCAAGTTGAAGCTGAGCAAAAAGTTATTGCGGTCCGCGGGGTTTTCTTGGGTGTTGCTGTAGGTGTTGTTGATGAGCGTCCAGACATTGTCGGCGTTGTTGGTCAAGGACGCGGCGCACAGCGCCCCCAGCGCTGTACTGTCCTTGTGCAATCCGCCAAGCTCTGAAGGGGCGACTACTTGCACAAACATTTCTAGCCAGGCCCGGCAACCCGCCGCGAAGCGTACGACCGTGTCCACGCCATAACCTACGGGCAGGAGCACGGCCAAGGAACTGTTGGACTCGGTATCGTTGCCCGCAAATGTCCAGGGACCAGGCCCGCTCGTCATGCAGCGACAGAAATATTCGCTACAGGCCGCCAAGGTTTGCGCCGGGTTCAGACAGACTTGGTTCGTGTGTGCGGGGCACACTACATTCATACATCCGTGGGCCAGCCACAGCGTCAGGACCCCCCAAGCAAGCATCCTCGTCTCTTACCGGATTTTATGACCAGGCGGAGCCGGCCAGGAAATTGCTTTGGGGCGAACAAGAAAGGATCGGACTCGCGCGCGGGCCCCCCCCCCTACTCTCTTACCTTCGCTAGTAGGGGGGGGGGGCCACGCTCATTCCTCTCCCTCCCCTTTCGCTTCTCTTCCGGCCTTTGCAGGTCCGGCTGGCAAACGAAAAGACGCAGCTTTCGGCTGAGTTCTGTTGTGTTTGGTTAAAAAAAAGAATCCGAACCCGCCGAATCTCGCGGCACCAGCATTATTTGGCACTGGAGGGAAGAAAGGGAGAGGGGGGGGGGCCGCGCAGTCCTCCATGTCTTTTTCTCGTTCTAAAAAAAAACAGTCACAAAAACAAAACAGAAAAAACAGATACGGCGTAATGGCGTGGCAAACGGTGAGGTGTTTCGAATGTCAGGCCAAGCAAGAACCAGAGCAACCGCGCTTTCTCAAATGCAGCCAGTGCCATTTCGCGACGTACTGCAGCAGGCAGTGCCAGCGAAACCACTGGAAGCAAAGCCACCGCAACTGGTGCCGAGAGGGATCCGACAACGTGCGGCAGTTCCAGCGCCTGCAGCGCTTCATGCACACGGCACGGACAGTAGGCGGGCCCCTGCAGCAAGAATTACTAGCCCTCGTACCGCCGAGCAACACGGGCGGGGTGTTGTTCGTAAACTTGGCGCTGGACGGCGCGGTGACGCTCCACTACGTGTCGCAAGAAGGTCTACGACAGCCGTGCTTTGCTGCCGTCCGAGCCACACTGCCGGACACCGGACCCGCTGGAGACTTGTTGTGCCTCTTGTACGTAGCAGCGCAGCTGTCCCCGCCCGCGGGGCAAACCAGCAAAGAACAAGTTGGTATCATGGGGCTTTTCCGCACGCCGTCGTCACCCAACAGCGCGGCGGGCCGCGCGGCTACCAGCGAGGGCGCGTGACCGTGTGTGAAAGGACTCGGAAGTTTGCTGGTTTTCAGCAAGTCTTTTTTTAATAAAGAATACACTTTTTGCTAGCGTGCTGATCCCTAAGACGTGATAGAGGTTCTGACAGACGACACTAGAGTTGGCGTGGTGCGCTTCAGGCTCTTCCCGGAGAGCCACCGTCGGGACCTGGCGTCGCCCAGCGCGGCCGCTCGCTCGAACCACTCTCTGGCCGTGGCGAGGTCTTCGACCACGACGCGACCGCAATAGTACAAAATGCCCAGCATCCGCAGGGCACCGGTGTCGTTCTGCGCGGCCGCGGCCTTGTACCACTCCAGGGCCTTGGCAGTGTCCGCCGCCACGCCCTTCCCGTTGAGGTAACAGCCGGCAAGCAGGCACTGAGCACGCGCGTAGCCCTGCTTAGCTGCCAAGGTATACCAGTGCACTGCCAGGGCAAGGTCTCGGGCCACACCCTTGCCGCTGTAGTACAAGAGCCCCAGGAAGGACTGGGCCCGGCTGTCACCTTGCGCGGCCTTTTTTTGGCACCGGCGGGCAATCCTCTGGTAGAGCGGGGGTCGGGCCATCTTGCAGCGCGGGCAGACCAGCAAGAAAAAAGTGTAGCTACGAGGGCTTTTTTTTGGGGGGGGGAGGGGCTTTGGGTTTGCTAATCAAAAAGGCGAAACACAGACTGCACCTTGGGGGAGTTTTCGGAATTTTCCGGGCGCAACTTTCCCCTCCCTCCCTTTCGAACCCTGTACACTCTGCACACCTTCTTTTTTTTCTGGTTGGTGCTTTTTTTTGTGGTGGGACCCCAAAGAAAAAAAAAAGGGGGGAGGGGACCCCAAAGAAAAAAGAAGCCCTTCCCTCTCTCTTTCGAGCACGAATAAATGGTGAGAACAGGCGCACCGGCGCCAAACTCTTAAGTGACGGATCGCGGCTAATGACGTCTGCGCCCAAGCACCACTACATCGCGGCCGCGATGCTGTCCGCCCTGACTTCGGTCTCGGCCGATTGCCTGCCCAAAGTGTTCGCCGCCTGCGGGCTCAGGCCGGAAGACCTGGTACTGGCGCTGGACCCGGCGAAAACAGACTCGCCAGTCAACATCCAGTTAGCCGAGAAATTGAACAAAGAACTGTTGGATTATCACACCGTGTGTTGCCAACGCCTGGTCCTCGGTGTGCGGGATTGCTCGTACAAGTGCACGGCGCCCGCGGCCAAAAGGAAATCTTCGTGCCAGCCCAGAAATTCCATTGCTCCAGGCTCGAGATCAGCTGCACTCTCTGGCAAGCGGTGACAGAGGAAAAGAAAAAGGTTGCGGTCCTGGTGGTCAGGGCTACGTTCAGGGCCCCAAACAGGTGGACGGACCTGCAGGTCTTTCCTAGGCGCCTCAAGGGCCTGGCCCAAGGTACAGGAAACCTGGTGCAGGAGGCCCTAGTCCGGATAGCCTTGGGCCAACCGACGGACCCTCGCGTCCACAGCGGGTTCCTGCACGCGGTGCGCTGTTGCGCTATCACCCGCTGTCTAGGGGAACTGATTAAGCAAAGGGCAGAGTGGGACAAGCTGTGGTGCCTAGGCATGTCGCTCGGGGGCGCGTTGTGCACGCTAGTGGCTCTGGTAGCAACCGACATGTTTCCGGACCGGCAGGTGCACTGCATTAGCCTGGGCGCGCCCCAGGTGGGCGGCGACTGTGTCAATACCCTGTTATTAGAGCGCCTGGGCCGTCGCGGCCAGACGCCCCCCAGAAGCTGGGCCCGCCTTTTCAAACCCAGCGATCGTATCTGTCGTTTGCCGGGAGAAATCTGGGGCCTTGGCTTTTACAGACACCCGAGGCCCTTAGCAACTACCTATCCTCACTACCAGGCAGTCAACATGGAAAGCCTAGATATTCAGACCGCCTGGATGAGGTTCGACGCGTGCGTACGCGTGGCCATGGAGCAGCAAGACTACGAATACAGTCATCACGCGGTGTACGCGAGTTGCCTCCTGATCCTGCCGCTGCTGGAGCCAAGGCGCAACCGCCGGCGGCGCAGTACCTCAATTGAAGGGAGAAGAGAGAGAGGCAGGGAAAACTCCACCCAACAAGATTTAAAATAAAAACACTTGTTTTTTTTTTGAGAAAGGCTCGGGAGGGGGGAAATGTTGCGCCAGACAGACTGACGACAAAGGTGGAAGGGGGATTTTGCTACTGAGAAATTCCCCTCTCCCCCTTTCCCCCTCCTCTCACTCTGGTTTTCTCGCCAGAAAAAAACAATACAAAAACAATCTGTGCAAATCTAAGGGAAGGAAAAAAAAGGAGAGGACAAAAAAAGAGTTTGACTACCTTGTTTTTTTGTATAAAAAAACAAGTCATAATCGACCGAGCTATCTTGCCTCCAAGCATGTCCACGGAAGATGCGAAGGCCGTCGTGCCGGTCACATGTGTCACTCCAATGGTTACTGGATCGGGCGACGCTCAGGTGGCACTTCAGAGCTTACCAATCCTTGCAGCCTATACTGAACAAATGCTGCTCTCGAAAGGTGTACTAAGGACCCCAGATGGACTATTCTGGATCAGAAAAGCTATTCAAGCATTTTTACAATGCGACGAAGGTAAGGCACGTGCTGCGTGGAATTATATCCGCCGGAAAAATGACGCTGCTGCCACCGGTGAAAAATTCTTCGCCCACCAGCAGGCCATTTTCCCGTGTCGGGTGGCGGTACAGGCCGGCCCGTCCCCGTGGCTACCCACCCCGATATTTTGAGGATACTGTCACACCTGCGGGCTGGGAAAGCGTTGAGAAATGAATTATCGGATGTTTATTCACGTACGTTGAATGGCGACCGTGATTTGGAATCTGTTTTTTCGGTCAAGCGCAAACAGCTGTCGTCGTCCACTCGCAAGGCGGCCCTTAACTGTTTCAAGCGCTCGAAGCACGCGGATTCCGATTCGGAGGACGGCGCGAACGAGGTGCTCGAGTTGAAGCTGCCCCTGCAGAGCCGCAACAATGATTTTCTGCAACTGCAGCTGCAGCACTCAGAACTAAAGAACACGTTGGTGCAGAAAGAGTTGGATCACCAGATCCAACTAAGCAAGAGCGACCAGCAGCTCACCGTAACCTCGAAAGACCTCGAAATCGCTCGGCAACAGATCGAAATCTCCAAGCGAGACCTGGTCATCGCCGTCCATGAGGCCCACGAAGAAGCCTTAACGCGCAGGCGGGCCTTTCTGGGGCTAGAGCCCCGAGAGGTCGTGTCAGCCGCCGTGACAGTCAAGGACAAACATACATTGATGAGAACGTTTGCCAGAGCGTTCCCGGAGGATGTGGCACGGTTTCTGTCAGGGTATGCAACAGCTGAATTCCGCAGGGTATTTGATGCGCGAGTGCAGGCTCTGACTGGCCACGACGGCAGCACAATGACAGCGGCGGGGCGAGCCGACGCGAATGTCAGAGCGGCGCCAGTGGCGCTAGCAGAACTGCAGCGCGCGGCACGGGCGGTGCTGAGGTTGTCTGACGCACAGGTCGCGAAACACTTCGGGACCCGTACCTGGCAGCGTATACACGCGGGCGTCACAGCAGTCATCTGTCTGCGGTTGCCACGCAGAACTCGAGCTTCGACCCAAGTCTGTCTAGCACATCTGTGCATTTATTTGGAGGCGTTCGTTAAATTTGCGCAGGTCATAGATACGAGTGCCTTCTTCGAACAAACGGCACACTACCGCGAGGTCCGGGACATGTTGTTCGCCGAGGTCGTCGACCGAGAACAGGTTTTTCTGTTCACGCTGGACGAACCCGACGGCCTGTGCAAGAATGCGACTGAGATCGCGGAAAGACAGCGGTTCGCACGCCTGGGCGACTGCGCTGAATCGCGCGCTTTTTGGGCCGAGCGAGGTTTGCCTTGCGACTTTCTGTATGCCTGAGACGAGGTTTCGAGGAGGGCTTTCTGGGGGGGTTTTTTGGCAAATTAAAACGCGTTGCTCACTCTTGCTTAGTTGTTATTAGCCACGAGGTCTTGTAAGCACGACAAAGCCAATGTCTCTTTGTATTAAAAAGACAAGTTGCCTCCTCTGTTTCGGGGGGGGGGGGCCGTAGGGGAGAAAGACTGATCCTTTTCCTCCTCCTTTCTTCTGGTGAAAAAGATAGGGGAGGAGGGGGGGAGGGCCGGCAGTCTCTTTTTCCCCGCCCGCCCGCGTTTCGCTAGCAGTTCGAAACCAAAAAAAGAAAAAAGAGAATTTTTCGGTGGGTATAAAAATCCGGGCCCGACAAATTTCGCGCCAAACCGTCGCTTGCACCCGGGGGAAGGGCCAACGGCCTCCTTGTCTTCGGTCCTCAAAGGATTTGTCACCCAAAAGAAAAGACATGGCGTGGCAAACGGTGAGATGTTTTGGGTGTCAGATCAAGCAAGAACCAGAGCAGCCCCGCTTTCTCAAATGTGGCCAGTGCCATTTCGCGACGTACTGCAGCAAGCAGTGCCAACGAGACAACTGGAAGCAAAGCCACAAGATTTGGTACAGGGAGGGGTCCGATAACATATGGCAGTTCCAGCGCTTGCGTCGCTTCATGCACACGGCCCGGCTAGTAGGCGGCCCCCTGCAACAAGAGCTGCTAGCCCTCGTACCACCGAGCAAGACGGGCGGGGTGTTGTTTGTACATTTGGCGCTGGACGGCGCGGTGACCCTTCGTTACGTGTCACCGGAGGAGCTACGGCAGCCGCGCTTTGCTCTGGTTCGCGCCACGCTGCCGGACCTCAACGCGGCTGGAGACTTGTTGTGCCTCTTGTATATAGCAGCGCAGCTGTCGCCGCCCGCGGGACAGCCCGGCAAAGAACGAGTTGGTATCATGGGGCTCTTCCGCACCCCGAACAGCACGAGCCCGCGCGCGGCTATCAGCGCACAAGAACGTGAGTCTTAAAAAATCGGCTAGGTTCGGAAGTTACATAAAGCAGTTCTTCTTTAATAAAACGTGCTAGTGTGACAGGCGTTACTTGAAACCCTCCCTAGCCAAGCCCCCGACCCGGCTCCGCCCCTCTTCCCTTAAGGTTTGTGGGCAGCGTGGGGCTTTTATTCGCGAGCGAGTAAAAAGGAGGTCCTGAAAAATGTACTGCACCGAGGTTCTGTGGCTTGCAGGTCGTAAAAGTGCGAGTAGTAGTGCAAACCGTCGCTGCAGGCTTGGGGCGCGGACTCCGAAAAAGGGGGGGAGACGGTGCGTGCCGGCCGCGTTGAGAGGGGCCACCAGGATCTGCCAGAGCTGGCGGGTGCGCTGCGGAAATGTTGAAGTCCAGCCGGGACCAGGGCACGGGCCCGACGTACAGGGACTTGTGAGCTGGCACGCGTGGTCCAGGAACGCGCTTGGCCGGGTGCACCGCTAGCGCGATCTCCCGCCCAGCACTCGGAGGCGTGACCGTCACCCCGCCCGAAACGTCTTCGCGTGCCTAATCACTGTCGTCCTCTAGCCGGCAGTCGCAGTACGGGCATCTGGTCGAGGGGCTTTCGATTGTGCATTTCGCTAGTCCGTCCGTAATTGTAGTGAGCGCAGAGTGCTCGTGCGGTGTGGGCTTCTTGGCGCCTTGGCAGTCGTGCCGCTCTTGTTGGCAACAGACGGCACAAAACATTTCTTTACAGCAGGGTTCGAGCCCCAGTTGCACCAGGTTGCAACACTTCGCACATTCGAGGTCCGTCATAAGTGCTGCCAACTTTTTTGGAAGGGGTCAAGCCAGGGCAAAGATGAATTTACAAAGAGAACAGGGCAGGGGCGCGCGAACTCTCGAGGGAAGAGGAAAAAAGCAACGGGAAGGGAGGGGAGAAGCGGGGGAAAAGCGGGGACCGCGATCTCCTCCCCCCCCCCCCTCCGGCCCAGATTCTGAGAGCTAAAACCTCTTTTTTCTTTTTGGTTGAGAATTCACGGGGGTGGGAGTACGGGGAGGGGAAAGGGCGAAGCGCGGCAGGCAGTCCTTTCCTTTCCCCCCCCCCCTTTTTTCTTTCCGGGGAACCGTCTATCGCGCTTCCCCTTTCCCTCCCCCGTACTTCCTCCTACACACCCCACTATTTCTTTTCACACACCTGTTCTCGACAGGCTCCTTTGTTTCGTTTCTCCCGCACCAAAAAAACCGGAGGAGCTCAAGCCTTTCTTCTGGCCAATGTCGTTCACAGCGGAGTCCACCACCAAGTTTAGTTTTGAACCTCGCACGCTGGCTCCCATCGTGGTCGCGGCCCAGAGCAGTGCTCACGGCTTGATCGCCGCCGACACCACGTGGGAAGAACTCCTGGACCCGCGCCTGCACCTGCGGAGCTCGGGCACGTACCGCGCCGCCTGCATCCGACATTTGGGCCTGAACGCCCTCAAGCACGCCACCAGCTACTGGAGCACCGCGCGCCAGCGGTACGTGCACTTTCTGGACCTGCCGCAGTACCCCGTCACGGGCTTGTACGCCCACTGCCAGTACCACAACGGCCGCCGGGCCAGCTTCGTACTAGCCTAGAAATGTTTCCCTCGTAGCTTTGCTTTAATTAAAAAAAAACAGAAAATACATCTACGATCCGGCACGGGGAAAAAAAGGCAAAAAAACAGCTGGCCTGCTTCTCTCGGGGCTAACTTTCTTTTTTCGTCCGGTTATTGTGGCAGCGTGAGCATTACGATCAGCAAGATCAGCCCGAGGAGCGCGGCGAGGCCTCCAAAGATAGCTAGCCAGGCCGCCTGCTGTGACATTTCGCTGTCGGGGTCCTGGCTCACACGACCCCGCGCGCAACACTTGCACGCGCAACACTTGCGCGCGAGGCCCGGACACCGCTTGCGCGCGCACTCGGTGCGCAAGCAAGCAGACACGGAGCTCCACGTGAAGAAGACAATAGCAGCCGCGAATGCAGAGCACATCAGGCCGGCCGCCAACGCCCCCGCCACGAGTGGTCCGTCGCATTTGCAGGAACCTTCCTTTTGGGCGCAGGCCCCGAACCAGAAGACGCTCTCCCCGTGACCGAGGCAGGGCGAATGGACGGTCACTTCCGCGGCGGTGGGCGTGGGCAGCTGGTACAAGCAGTAGTCGGTGCTGATGTTGAGAAAAGCGGCCAGCTCCCAGGGCGGCACCCCCGGGTCCACGGACCAGCGCATCGTCAGCGCCGTTTGCAGCCTGCCCACGACGTCCTGGGCCGCGGTCGTAATGCTGGCCGACAACGTTTGCAGCTCGTCGATGCTTGCGTCGACGCTGGCCAGCATGCTAACACCGGAGCTGTACAGGCCGGTCAGTTGCCTTTGCTTGGCCCTGCCCTCCGCGATCCGTGCGAGCAATTCGTTGTAGTGGACCAGCGCGTCCTGGTAGATCTGGGCGAACTCTGCCTTGGCCTTGGCGCCGTAGTCCTCTATTTCCTGCTGCAGCGTGTCGGAACGATTCGCCATGTTTTTCAAAAAGTTGTTCGTGGATTCCTTGATGATGGTGGTGGACGAGAAGGCCAGTATCGACTCCCGGGCCGCGTCCTCGACCTGAGCCGCCAGGCCCAAGGTGGCGGTTGAGAGCTGCGACACCGTCTCGCCCAGCCGGCGGTACAGCGGCATGAGCTCGCTCTGCTGCTGCAGGCGCAGTATCTTCGCGTTGTCCCTGACGGCCTCGAGGCTCGGCAACTGGCCCTGCGTGGTGCGGTCCGACAGGCACAGGACCTCCGGGGACTGCGGGCAGCCCACGGTCACGTTCACCGTCCCCGACAGCGCGGTCACGTCCACCGCCGTAGTTTGGTACTGCACCAGGGTCTGCAACTGCCTGGCCCAGATCAGCCGTCCGGCGACACGCACGCGCAGCTCGCAGCCGGCACCGACCGCCGTTGGATCGGCCGTGGTGTACGCGAAGCGCACCTCGCGCTGCTGCGTGCCGCCAATGGCCTGCTTGAGTTCCAGTTGCGACGGACAGAACCGGAGCCCCTCCAAGCCCCGCGACGACACCGTTTGGTTGAAGACAAACGGGACCCGCAGCAGCAGCTCCAGCTCCCAGCGCTTGGGGTAGAAACGCACGGCGCCGCCATTGCGCGGCCAGTGCACGTAGTACCTTGCGAGGATGGCGCACAGCCCGCCCGCATGGGCGGTCCTAGTGCGCTGGCAGAGCCGGTCGCGCAGGCGCAAACCCGCGCCCGCGGGATCGAGCGAGTTCAGCCACGCGTAGCGGTCGCTATCGGTCAGGTCCGGCAGCTGCCGCAGCAGTTCCTCCGCGGACGGTGCGGGCTCGACGTCGAGCGGCGCCTGGAAGTGGCCCAGGCACACGTCCGCGGCGCGCGGGTCGAACACGCCCTGGGCGTACGGGTTGCGCACGCTGTCCAGAAAGCGGGCCATGCCGTCCTCACGCAGGGGCAGGCGCACCAGCCCGCCCCACTGCGCCAGGTACTGCCGCCGCTGCTCGGGCGTGAGGTCCGCGAACCAGTCGCCCGCGGCCAGCCAACTCGCGGCGCGGGCCCCGGGCGGCGCGGGCTCGAACAGGTACAGCGGCGTGTGGGCGCGGGCCGCCAGCCACGGCATGGGCTTCAGCAGCGTCTGCGGGAGGTCGTGCACGTACATCTGCAGGCCGTCGGGCGCGCTGCTGTAGCTAGCGGAGCCGAACGGGTGCGAGGCATTGGCGTCCGTGGCAATTGTGGCCGCCGACGCGTTAATCGAGCGGTAGGCCCGGACCAGCCCGCTGGCACTATCTACCGCGGTGGCGCGCACCGGGCACGGCTTGTCCAGGCAGTAGGGGTAACCGGCGAAATACAGCTGGGCGGGTAGCAGGCGCTCGTACACGTTGACCCAAGACACTTGCTCGACCGTGCCGTTAACCCCGGGCTCGACCGCGGCCGAAGCTACCGCCCGGCGGTCGCCGAGCAACCACAGCTCGCTGAGGTCCGCGGAGGCCAGCGCGGCCGAGGCCTCGTCCTCCTGCAGCTGCAGCTGCGGCGCCTTAGAGACGCCGGCGCCGGCCGAGTTGAGCGTCACTTGCCCGCGCGACGCCTTGGGCCCGTACGTTAGGTCCCGGCGGCCGCGCCTCGTCGACGTCACGGCAGGCGAGGGCAGCTCGCCCTGCGCCAGCGCGCGGAGCTGCGCGGCCTGGCGGCGCATGACGGGCACGCTCGTTAGCAGGTCGTCCCAGAACAGCAGCGCGGGGTGGAACGTCAGCGACAGCTCGGCCTCGGACTCTGGGGGCGCCGGTGCGGCCCTCGCGCGCTGCGCGAGCCGCGACGCGCCCAGCGCGGAGCCGCCGGTCTTAGCTACCATCACCGAGTACTCGCCGGGGCTCGCGGCGCAGTTCGGGCCGAGCTGTGCCTCCAGCGCCTTCGCTTCGGCCGAACTGGCGTTGAGCTGGTCCAGCAGCCGCTGCACGAACGGCCACGTGAAGTGCCTCACGACCAGCCCGTTGCGCGCGTTCGCCCACACCGCATTCAGGGCGCGCGTGCTGTTGGCGGTGCCGTTGCAGAGGCCGTCCAGCGCGGCCAGCAAGCTGTCGGTGAGGTTGCCCCAGGCACCGCTGCTTGGCCGCGGGCGGCCGCAGTAGCCGTTCCTGACCCAGTCCCACTGTGTGCCGTCCCCGTCGACAGGACGGCAGAACTCGCCGCGCAGGACATTGGTCACGGCCTCCAGGCCGCTCTCGTTGCCGCTGGCGCACTCGGTCCAGCCAGCCGGGGCCAGCCACGCGCCGGTGGCGGCGGGCGTCGGCAGGGTCAAATTGTACACCCCCAGCTGCGCGGCGAACGCCTGCGCGGTCACGCCCAGCCAGCTCAGGCGCGTGTCCTCCGCGGTGGAAATTTCGACGCGGCGCTGCAGCACGCAAGTACAACCGCGGCCGGTGCACCCCCGCGGGCCGAGCAGCAGCGTGGTCTGCAGCATCGAGTCGTACTGCTGGTTCTCGATGGACAACGGCACGAGGTTGCACTCGAGCCACAACGTGCGCCTCTCCAACAACACGGGCGCCGCGCTCTGGTAGCACGAACCCCGCCCCACACGGGCGGCCAAGGGCACCGGCCGAATCGAAACCCAGGCGCTGCCCCTAACCGCGAACCAGCTGGGCGCCCCGGTGGTCTCGTTGAACAGCAACAGGCCCCGCCGGCCGCCGTCGGTCAGCAGCGGCGACCAGCCCTGCTCGACCGAGTCCTGCAGGGCGCTGAACAGGCCGCGCACCAGCGACGCCTTGGAGTCGGCGCGAGTGTGGATCAGCTCTAAGACCCTGGCCAGGCTGCCCCACACTGCCGACGCGCTCACCGCCTTCTCCAGCAGCGCCTGCATGAACAGCCGGTTGCGCTCCGTGATGAACTCCGCGCCGTCGGCGCACGACAGCAGCGCGTTGATCTGGCCCTCCACGACGGTAATCGCCCGCCGCACGGCCCCGTTGGCGTTCAGCACCTGCTGCGTCGTGTTTTCCACCAGGCTTACGTGGCGCCGCAGGATCTCGTTGTAAAAGTCGGCCGTGGCCGTCAGCTGATCCTCCAGCGCCGTGACCGAGGTGTTGACGCGGGTGAGCAGCCCCGCCACCTTGTCCCTGGCCGCGCCGATCTGCGCATTGGTCGTCTGGTAGTCATCCACCATGGACTTCCAATCATCAGCGAAATCGGTCGAGGCCTTGAACTGGTCCAGCTCGCGCGTGTACATGTTGCGCAGGTACAACAGCTCCGTGGTGTACGCGTTGGACATTTTCAGGTCCAGATCATACTTGATGTTCTTGACCTCATTCTCGGCGCAGGTCGCCATGTTCAGGCACTTGGACGACACGGCCGTGAGCGAGCTGGCCAGGCAGTCGGCGAGCACCGTGTTGGCATCGTTCTCCGCGCTCTCGTCGGCCACTTTGGTCAGATTAAACTGCTTGATCGCGTCCAGGCTCATCTGCTTGAGCTCTTTCCACGCGTCGGCAAACTCGGTGCACGTGGTTTGGATCTTGGTCAGCGTCAGGTCGCTGCTAATAGCTTGTAGCAAGGCACGACGGCGGCGCCGTGCCGTGCCGTTGGACTGCTGGTCCAGTATGTTCAGGGCGCCCGCAAACAGGCCGGAGGTGGTGTTGGGATTGGTTTCGTGCGGCGCCGGCGGCGTGCCGGGGTCCTGCAGCGACTTGGGGTTGCTAGAGTTGGTGGTGCTGTTGAACACGGGATCCGACGTCTCCTTCAGGAATTCGTCGACCGTGCGCGCCAGCATCCCCCCGTCCACATCGTCCGTCAGTGACACGCTCGCCGTGACGACGCGGGTCCAGCTGGGCGTGAAGCCGATCAGTTCCGTGCTGCCGAACTCCACAAACGGCGCGGAAACTGCTAGTGGCACCTGGAACTCCTGCCCGTTGTCGGTGAAGGTAGCTAGAGCCCTGCACACTGAGTCGACACAGCCGCGCGATTCGACGACGACGCGGACTTGGGATCCCGAGCCTAGCGGGATGACCGAGCGAACCCGCGCAAAGGCGGTGGCCTCGCCCCAGGCCACGGCCCAAGCGACCGAGGCGTGCAGCAGCCCCAGCAGCAGCATGCAAAAGGAAAAAGAAAAGAAAAAGGCTAGAGGAAGAGAAAAGTAACTGCGCCCGCAAAGTTGTCCCCGTTGCGTTTTCTTTTGTTATCCTTTCTCTGGCTCACGCCCGCCAGGGTCCCGTGTGTTATGTCGCGGGAAGCTAGCTGTAATTGAGCGGGGGGGGGGGAGGGGCGGGAGCCCTTGTTGCAACAGAAAAGAGAGGGGGAGGGGGGATTGGGAAGAGCACAGCTTTTTTTTGTGTGCTGTTCGTTGCCGGGGGGAGGGGTCCGGGCGCGGAGAGGGGGGGGGGAGGACTTGTTTGTGCGTGCGCGGGCCCCCGTAGTTCCTGCCCGGACACCAACAAAAAGTATTTCTTCTCCCTTTCCCTGCCGGCCGGCTAGCTAAGTAAATTTTAAAATCGATGCAGAGGAAGAGGCGCCGCAGAGCAGCCGAGGTTTGTTTGGGCGCTCCTGCGCCAGACGTGCCGGCTGGTGCTTTGCTAAGCTTACCCGCCGATGTCTGGGAAATGGTCTGCACCCTGGTCTCGGACATGTCGTGGTGGTTCGCGGTCTGGTCCCTGGTTTGCAAGGACGCGGGCAAGAAAACACCCCCGGCGTCGTTCCCCGCGCTGCGCGTGCGTGGGGATGCCCCGCCGATCCCAGTGGCCCGCTGGCGGGAATGGCGGGAGATTACTTGCTTAACGGTTGAGGGCGACGGGTCCGCTGTGTTGCGGCTGGTGAGAGAGCACAAGATTGCTGTCCAGACTATCCTGTTGGACACAGTCACGGACGAGGACCTCAGGGAGGCCGCGGGCATCCACGGCCTGCGTGGCCTGGGCCGCCTTGACTACCCACCCAAAGAAAGGTTTCCGTTGGCGCCGTGCCAGAGCTGGCTGAGCAACTGCCGTTACGCGACCGAAGGAGCACTCATTTCGTACCTAGGGGTTAAGAAGCCAGACACCCTGCTTTTGAACCGTAGCCCGGAGGAACTGCTGGGCACCAACCTCTGCCGTGTCATTGGTACGCAGGCCCAGCTGCGACAGCTCGATTTGTCTTATAATTTAGTGCCCGATGAGTTGGGCTGGATAACAACACTGCCACAACTGCAACGCCTAAACCTGACAAGCTGCAAAGGGCTCACTGACACCGCCCTCGAACATTTGTCCAACCTCCGCAGGCTCGAGTACTTGTCTTTGCGCTTTTGTCGCGGCCTGGGCCAAACGGAGCTAAGATGGCTCTCAAGCCTGCACCAACTACGGTATTTGAACCTAGACTCTATACCCACTGATCTCCAGTTCGTCGCGGGCCTGCCCGAACTGCAGGAGCTACACCTCGCTAGTTGCTACGTCAGCGACGACGCACTGCAACAGCTAACAGACTTACGGGAACTGCGGGTCCTGAATCTGGCGTGCAATCGTAACATAACCAACGCGGGGCTTACCAGTGTGGCGCGGTTGACTCTGTTGCAAGAGCTAAATCTGTCTGATTGCAAGGGCCTCACCTCTGCGGGGCTGCCATATTTGTCCGGTCTGCAACACTGTCTGCAAAAGCTGAATCTGTTCGGCTGTGTGCTGGATGATGTCAAGTCGTTGTCTGGGCTCTACGCGCTGCAAGACCTTTCACTGGAACTGTTTGGCACGACAGAACTTGTTGAGCTGCCAGGCAACTTGCAAAGATTGGATCTCCGGGGTGGTCCACAAGTTGACGAAAAGCAGTTCCGGCATTTGTCGCGGCTGACACTGTTGCAAGAGCTACGAATAAGCAGCTGTAAAAATCTGCGATCTTCGGCTGTTGGGCATCTGAAAGAGCTGCCAGATCTGCGGCTCCTAGCATTTACTGCTTGTGCTGGGCTTGATGACCAGGTGTTTAAGCACTTCCTGCAAATGCCTAACTTGCAGACCTTGGTGATCTCTGGCTCTACTCTTAGCAACAGGGCCGTCGAGGCTTTCGCGCG
Source organism: Paulinella micropora (assembly GCA_019918135.1). Taxonomy (NCBI): domain Eukaryota; phylum Cercozoa; class Imbricatea; order Euglyphida; family Paulinellidae; genus Paulinella; species Paulinella micropora. Next base: position 16,482 of record WBZZ01001018.1, on the reverse strand, counting down.
AGAGTTCCGGGGCCGTGAATTTACGTACCTCTGAGTTGTACTCGTCGCTGTGCAGCTCTAATTAAAAGACAGATTCCGGCCAGGCCGACTAAAGTTTTCTTAAGCTGTGATTTTGGCCGGAATTTGCGGACAGTCATCGCCAACAGAAAGATACCGGATATTGCGGACAGTCGCTTTTTTGCCGGAATTTGCGGTGAATCCCACTCGCTAACGCAGAACACCGGAGTTTGTGGATAGTCGCTTTTTGCCTGAATTTGCGGCACCTACAGAAAAAAAAATCGATTTCAGGACATTTCGGCACTGGCAAATGTAGTGTAGCGAAATCTTGGGGAAGAATGTACGGGAGGGGAATATTTATTTAATTTTTTCCCCTCCCGCACTTTTTTCCCCAAGATTTCGCTACACTACATTTGCCAGTGCCGAAATGTCCTAAAATTGATTCTTTTTCTGTGAGTGCTGCGATATGCGGTGAACTTGGCCGCAACTTTCTAAATGCCGAGATTTGCGTACAATTTCCTTTTGTGCCGCAATTTGCGATAAATTTCACTCGCTAACGCAGAACACAGGAATTTGCGGATGGTCGCTTTCTGCCGGAATTTGCGGCACCCACCGAAAAAAAAATCGATTCCAGGACATTTCGGCACTGACAAAACCACGGGTAGCAAAATCTTGGGGAAAAGAGTGCGGGCGGGGAAAAAATTGAATAAGTATTCCCCTCCCGTACCTTCTTCCCCAAGATTTTGCTACACTACATTTGCCAGTGCCGAAATGTCCTGGAATCGATTTTTTTTTTCTGTGAGTGCTGTGATATGCGGTGAATTTTTGCGCAACTTTCTAAATGCCGAAATTTGCGTACAATTTCCTTTTGTGCCGCAATTTGCGATGAATTTTACTCGCTAACGCAGAACACCGGAGTTTGCGGATGGTCGCTTTCTGCCGGAATTTGCGGCACCCACCGAAAAAAAAATCGATTCCAGGACATTTCGGCACTGACAAAACCACGGGTAGCAAAATCTTGGGGAAAAGAGTGCGGGCGGGGAAAAAATTGAATAAGTATTCCCCTCCCATACATTCTTCCCCAAGATTTTGCTACACTACATTTGCCAGTGCCGAAATGTCCTGGAATCGATTTTTTTTTCTGTGAGTGCTGTGATATGCGGTGAATTTTTGCGCAACTTTCTAAATGCCGAAATTTGCGTACAATTTCCTTTTGTGCCGCAATTTGCGATGAATTTTACTCGCTAACGCAGAACACCGGAGTTTGCGGATGGTCGCTTTCTGCCGGAATTTGCGGCACCCACCGAAAAAAAAATCGATTCCAGGACATTTCGGCACTGACAAAACCACGGGTAGCAAAATCTTGGGGAAAAGAGTGCGGGCGGGGAAAAAATTGAATAAGTATTCCCCTCCCGTACCTTCTTCCCCAAGATTTTGCTACACTACATTTGCCAGTGCCGAAATGTCCTGGAATCGATTTTTTTTTTCTGTGAGTGCTGTGATATGCGGTGAATTTTTGCGCAACTTTCTAAATGCCGAGATTTGCGTACAATTTCCTTTCTACCGGAATTTGCGGTTAATTTTACTCGCTAACGCAGAACACCGGAATTTGCGGATAATCGCTTCCTGCCTGAATTTTGCGGCACTCACAGAAAAAAAATCGATTCCAGGACATTTCGGCACTGACAAAACCACGGGTAGCAAAATCTTGGGGAAAAAAGTGCGGGCGGGGAAAAAATTGAATAAACATTCCCCTCCCGTACCTTCTTCCCCAAGATTTTGCTACCCGCGGTTTTGCCAGTGCCGAAATGTCCTGAAATTGGATTTTTTTATTCAATGCCAAAATTTCGCCGGATTTTGCGGCGGGGATTAGAAAGTGCCTCTTTCAGCCGTATCGGCTGGAATTTCGGCAATGGCAAGGACATTTTCTTGCCGAAATCTGCGGTCACAAGGACGAACCCACGCTCGTGTTCCTCTTTCCCCCCCCCCTCTTTCCGCGTACACCTTGCCAAATCTCTTTCTAATACCTCCTCGCCCCCCCCCTTAATTTTGGGCTGCTGGTCCTTATTAAAAAGGCAACTCTGCCCGACACTTTTTTTGTGCCATGCCAGCGAGCGAGCTCAGCTTTAAGCTCGCGCTCGAGGCGGGTCTGCCCGGCTGTTACGACCGGCTCTGGTGCCAGCTCAGGCAGGTACACTTACCGGACCAACTAGAGTGTCTAAATACCAAGCAAAACCGCTGGGACATCCAGGCCAGAGCAGACCCCGCGCGCCCCGTGGCCGTCAGCCTCTTCGGTCTAGTGCCGCTGTCGGTTGGGCACCAGGGCATCACGTGCCTGGACCGAACGCTGCTGTGGGCGGACGGATGGTCGGGGGCCGGGGCGTTCAGTATTCAAGGCGTCCGCTGGACCGCGGACGATAGTCACCGGAGAGCGGCAAAGACCGCCAGGACCGGGCTTACCGTCCGGCTAGAACGGCTGTCCACCAGATTTAACAAGTGTGTGATGGATTCTAACGTACCGTTCGCGCAGACTACCGACCGGGTGAGACATCTGGACTACTTCCGCGAGAACTTGTTCGCTTGCCGGATGCCGGGGACGGTGCAGATGTGGCTGCTGCGCCAGCAGGTCAGGGCCGCGCACCAAGCGCCCACGGCCGAGCAACTTAAGGGGGCGGAGGACGCTTGCGCCGGGGCTGCCACCGCGGAAGAGAAGTGGCGGGCCGCCGTGGCACAGCCGTTGTTGTGCCACTGGGCGTACCACTGCGCCTGGGCCCTGCGGCGCTTGGGCCTAACAGAAGCGCTGGTCTGGCAGCAGCAAGAACTACAAGGCAAGGCACCGCACGAGTGGTTAGCAGACGCCGTCGACGAGCCGCGGCTGCTGGCGCTGGGCGGTGAGGTCCTGGCCGAACTGGTCGGGTTCCTGCCCCGGGCGCAGTGGTATCTGGAGGACAGGCTGGACGTGTGCACCCCCGGGTGCGGCCGGCACAAATTCCGTTTGCGGGACCAGGTGCTGCACACGCTGGACCTGCCGGGCGAGCTCGCGGCCCGGCGTGCGGACGACTGCGAGAGCCTGTCGCTGAGCTGCTACATCCAGTCCGAGAGTTTCTTGTGCTGGTGCGAGTCGGTTTCGACGATTGTACCAGCGCTGCCGCCCCTGCTGGCGCTAATCGTGACGTGCGCGCTCAAGTTCTACCGCACCGCCCTTGTAGTGGGCAGCGTGGCCTTTGCCGCCGGCAGTGTGGCTCGGCAGGAGGTGCCCGTCGCGGCGGCGCGCGAGTTCGAGGCGGCGCTGCGGGGCGCCCAGGTCTCCAACGAAACGCGCCTACCCCGCGATGACGCCGGGGTGCAGTGCCACGTGTTCTGCCTGCTGGTACCGTCGGCCTGGCTGCTAGCACGCCAACGGCTGGGCAGGACCGTCGAGCAGGCCCGCCAGAAGTGCCGGGCGGTCACTCTGCCGCTGCTCCTCGTAGACTGCACGGTCATCACGCTGGCCAACCAGAACCTGCTGGCCGGCGGCGGCGTGCAGCCCCTGCTCAGGGAACACTTCCTGCACCAGCCGCACTGGACAAAGGCCACGGGCCCGCCCCCGCGGCACACGCGCCAGAGCCCGTACGTCACGCAGAACGCGCGGGGCTACCGGGACGTTTCTTTCCTGTTCTGCCCGCAGGACCACTCTCCCGGGCAGTTTGCGGTGCGGGCCGGGGGCTACCCGGGCTCCGACGACCTGATGCGCGTGGGTGCCCCCATGTGCTGCCTGCTGGACAGCCACCGGCCGTGCCGGGGCTGTGGCGGCGCCAGGGGTTGTGGCAGCGTCGTCGACCTGCTGCCGATCGCGCCGGACGCTAGTGTGGCCCTGGCGCTCCTAGAGTCCGTAGTACCGCCGCCCCTGCTGCCCAAGCCGCTAGACAGCCGGCAGAGCCAAGAGAACTATCGCCGGCTTATCCGGGACGGCTACTGGAGTGACCCACAAAGCTACTCTCCCCTGTACACCCTCTGGCCCCGCAGCTGTTTTCCCCAGAACCCGCCGGCGGCCGGCGCGGTGTTGGTGCAGCTGGCGGACGGCTTCGCTGTCTGGTACCAACAAAGCTCTGTTGGCGCGCCGGCGGTTTTCAGCCAAGTCTGAAGCTCACATTTTAGTTATAAAAAGGAATTGTCGGACTGGCCCCCTTTTTTTTTAGGGAAAGGGAAGAACGGCCGGAGAAAAAAAGAAAGAGGGGCCGCCGTAGTTTTTTCTAGCAGCAGCCCGCCTTGTTGTTGGAGTTGCGGCTCACGTCCAGACCGACCAGTGTCTTTTCTGCTCGTTTATGGTACAGCTCGGCCGCCTCCACCAGAAAGGGCCGGATCTTAGCCAGCAAGTCTGCTCGCGAGTCTGTCTTGGCGCTGGTATCCAGGATCCGCTTGCCGAATTTATCCCGCAAGTCACTGTTGCCTTGCAGATCTTGCACCGCGCCCTCGTAGCTGCGGTCGCGCTGGCAGCCCACCAGCACAAACAAGATCTCCTCTCCGCTGTCCTTCGCAAAATTGTTGAACCACCTCAGCACGGCTTCTTGGAAGTTTTCTTTTTCTAAGCTGCAGCAGATTAGGGCCAGGTGCGCACCTCGCATGTAGTTGGCAATCATGCAGTCAAAGCGTTCCTGTCCGGCCGTGTCCCAGACCCAGATCTGGTGCAGCTGGTTATCAAGCTCCATGGCGGGCAAGACCTTGAAATCGAGACCAACCGTGGCGGGTGTTTGGCAGTCATCAGGGGACGTACCATCCGCCAACCTCTGCAGGAGAGACGACTTGCCCGCGCTTGAAGAGCCCAACAAGACTACCTTGAGATACTTCCCGTTCTGTTTTTGCATGCGGTTTTGGTTGGGAAAAGGCGGGGGCTAGTTTTTTTTTTGCTTACTGTGAGAGGTCTGCGTGCTTTTCCCCCCGGATTACAGGGCAACCAAGAAAAAGAAAAAGGCCAGAGCGGTCTGCGGGGGGGAGGGGCTCGTCTTTTTTTTTGTGTTGGCTAGCTTTTTTTTGTGGTACTGTCTACAGAAAGAAATGCCGGGTATCGGAGGGAGAGAAGAACGGCGGGGAAAGGGGGTTAGGCGCGACGGAGAACCTCCCAAGCACAGACAAGAGCAAAAAAACCTCCGGGGGCAGCGGACGCCTGGTGCAAGCAGAGGACGGGAGGGAACAGACAGACAAACAAAAACAATAGCGCGGAGGTAGGGGGGGGATAGGAAAGGGGAATACAGCTAGGGAGGGGAAAGAGTGAGTGCCCGAGAGCAAAAAAAAAAGTACGGCAGGGAAAAAAAACGACTCTTCTTTGACCAAGGCAGGAAACGATCTTAAATTCAAGGGTGGGGAAGAATCAAAAAAAGAAAGGTGTGCGCTAGCCCAGCCCCCAAAAAAAAGGGGAAGAGATAGGCAGAGCCTTCTTTTTGTCCGGACCTGTGTGTGTGGTTGACGGGGGCTTTTGCCAACAGTGTTCTTTTCTGCCCGTCCGACGCTTTCAGTGGCTGGTGCCGGGATGGACGGGAGCCGAGTCAAGTACGGGGTGCTGAACGCCGAGGAAGAAGAGTACGGCCCGGTGGCCATCAGCGCCCTGGCGCAGACCAAAGCCGACGGCCTCAAGCGCCACCGACCCTCTGGCTACCAGGGCGAGCCGGTCATCCAACTGCGCCCGTGCGACCTGCTGGTAGCCAAGAACGCGGCTATCCTCCGATCACGAACTAGCTTCATCCAGGTGACGAATTGTGTCACTAACTGGCCAATCTGTGTGCCCGGACAACCGGACCAGAAAAAGACCGCGCCGGGCATCTGCGACGAAGACACGGAGCCCGTCGAGTGGACGTTTCTGGGCATCTGCGGCGAGGACAGCGAGCCCGGCGGGCGGCCGTCGAAGCCGTTGCGGGTGCAGGTGCAGGGGGTGTGCGACGTATTCCTGCCGCGCTACGGTTTAGGGCAGCGATGGGCGCACAACGACATGCTCTTGTTCACTAGGCCGCCTACCAGGGATGAACATTACGACAAGATTGACATACAAGGACAGGACTCGCGCACTCGTTTCCTGATTGAGGCGCGCAGCCTGCTCTCGGCCTCGCGCGGGCGTGCCGCCCCGGGGGTGGACGAAGCGGGGCTGCAGGGACTGGGGGCCGAAAAACTCTACCAGGAAATCCTGAAGCTAGTCGACCAGAGATTGGAGCGGGCCATGCTCGCCGAAACCCACGAGCAGTTCGTGGGCCTCAGCGTGCGCTCCGCTCAGTTGGGACAAATGGGCAGTGTCTACATTCAATAAATTCAGCAACCAGCTTCTTTTTTGTTTGTCCAGGAGCCTCCCGGACCCTCTCGATGGCCGGCCAAGAAATTACACCACTCTTGTTTAATTAAAAAAAAAAACAGAACCCTCCCTCCTCCCCGCAAAAAACCTTTTTTTTTGTAGCCGAAACTAAAAAAAAAGCCTCGCTGTTTGTTTCTCTTTGCAATAGAGCTACGCGCTGCTCAGCCGCGCAAACGCAGTGCGGCCCAAGCTCGACAGCTTGATGGTCTGCTGGTTCTGGCTGGCCCCGGCAATCTTTTGTGTGTCCGCCTGGATCAGGTCGGAGTCGCTGCCGTCGTATTTCGCCCAGCAGCTCAGGTCGAACAGCAGACGTTGTGTATACCACTGCGTCCAGCCCTTGGCCAGGGAATTGTACTCGCTGGTAGGCACGTTGCGGACCGAAAGCTGGCTGTTTCCATCGGAGACCAGGAGCAGGCAGCGATCTCCGGCCAGCTTGGCGGCTGCCACCAGCGAGTCTCTGTCTGGTAGGGGCAGCCAGTACTGGCACTGGTTGAGCACGGCGTGCACCGCGGCCCCGGCCATCGAGGGGGCCACGACGGATGCGGCCAGCGACAGGGCCTCCTGCAGGCCCCCTTTGAGAGCGGGCACCGCGTAGCACGCCAGCAGCCCCGCCCGGTAGGCCGAAAACAGCTCTGCGGTCGTCAGTAAGCTGCTGGCTACGGTCGGGTGTGCTGCTACAAAGTCGACGTACGAGGCGGAAGTAACTATGGTGGGATGGGCCGCACACAGTGCCGAGTAGGCCCCGGCGCCGTCCTGCATGCGTGAAAAGGGGTGGCTGTCGTTCCACGCACTCTCGGTAGCAGTGCAGGAGTTGTACAGCTGGCCGACCTCCTTAGCTACATCGGGTGGTGTGTACACGGCCTTAAACATGGCGCTGGGTGCGGTGACGGGAGACCTAGAGGCGAACAGGGCGGCTTGCAAGTGAGGGTTGAACACGCACAACTCAAACAACGGGCCGGGTCGCAACCTCTTCAGCAAATATTCCGCCGCATAATGCCGCGGAATATTCTTGTCGCTAGACGCGGTGAACAGGCTCAGCGCGCAGTTGTCCGGACAAACAGCCAGAGCCGACATATTGCAACCCGCGGAGGCCGGGGCGAGAGCGCCCGACGATTCGCGGTCACGTTCTTTAGTTTCTGCGCGATCGGGGTTTTGGTCCCACCGCGCGTACTGCTCACTCGCCAGCCGCACAACCCCCAGGCGCTTGTCGTCGAGCAGGAAGTTGTCGCAGGCCTGCGCGGCCAGCTCCGCGATCAGCTGGGCAGAGGACAACTTGTCTTTAGCCTGGTAAATCTGCTTGAAAAATAGGTGTTCTTTTGTGTCCTCTTCTACTGTATCGACCACCACCTGACTTCCGAAAGCCGGACTTCCGGCCTCGATCAGCGAGCCGGCGGGACATTTCAGCAGAAAGTAGAAAAAGAGCAACGCTCTCCGCATCGGCAAGACAAAGCTAACATCGCCTTCCTTACTGTTATTGGGTTTAACCTTGTATCCGGGTGGCCCAAAGATAACCGTGGGGGGGAGCGGGGCTGGGACATCAGCGCGCGGCCCGGGGGGACCCGAGGTTTTTTTGTGTTCGAAGCACTGCACATCGAACTTTGTTTTTTGCTGGCCCGTGAAATGGCTGAAGTAGCCAGGGCAGGTTATTCGGCCACGCTCACTTAGGTTTGTGAATCCGTTGTAGTATTCCAGGAAGGTGCCAAAGCCGGTGCGCAGGAATTCTTCTGTTGATTCCCAACCAGAGACCACAATGTAATTGCTGATCAACGCGTTGAGCACGTCACTGCACTGTACATCGTCACCAGACCATTCTTCCTGCAATTTGTCTTCAGCGTCAAAGTCTTTGTAGGTTAGAAGCGTGGCCAGAATTACTCTGTCCCAGTCACAGTTCGCGTTGCAGCTTCTCCCGTCACTTTGTAACAGATCAGTGTTAATGGTCCCGACGCCTAGCTTACCTGCACGATGCAGAATGGGTGGAGCAGGGTGGCTGAGGAGAGAGCAAGTGAAAGCTCTGAACCTTTCTCTAATTCTGACTGCTGTTGTGAGTGCGATGGCTGGTTGTGCTTCTCTTCCCTTGCGCAACTCAACCATAGACAGCAAGGTGGCCAGAACCCCGTGCAAGGTGTCTTCCAGTGTTGCTTCGCTCATCTGGAGGACGAGATTATGGTCCAACACGTGTGAATGAAGTTTTAAAAACAAGGGCTCACAGCAAGAAAGACGGGGTGGCTTTTTTTTTAAACCTTTCTTTCTAATCCTTCGTTTTTACCTTCCCCTTCCCTCCCTCTTTATTTTCTCCCCAGAAGCAGCAAAAAAAAAACGAAGGGAGGAGGGGGACGGGATGAATGCGCGGGAAGGGCGCGGAAAGCCACGCGAGTTGAGAATAAGGGGGTTTTTAAGAAAATACCAACAACAGTAATCAAAGGGGAGGCCAGCATTTTTATAAGCGGGGATCAGCGAAATAGGAGGGCACGAAAGAACCATTTACGGGAGAGCTAGCTTTTCTCTCCTTGCTACCCACCACTCCCTTCCTGCAACGTCTGCACTCTTATCTTTCCTTTTTTTTAGCGAGAAAAAAAGCTACAACGAGAAAAAGACCGCCACGCTGAAAAGTGGGAGCAGGGGGGAGGGGGGAGAATAGTTGTTATTAAGCTAGTTTGTTCTGTCTGCAGAGAATCACTGTGCTTTTTCTTTTTGTTTCCTTCTTTTCTACTTCCTTTTTTTCCTGTGCCCGGCGTACGCTACCCCCTTTCCTTTTCACCAAGCATCACCCGCGGCGAAGGCCAGCAAGTTCAGGCGTGCAAAGGCGCGCGGCCGTAAGCCACCACGCAGGAGCTCGGGGAAAGACACGCGCAGGCTACTAATCAGGGGCTCGGTCTCTGCGACAATGGCCAGCCGAACATCAACCCGCGCTGGTGACACAGAACTCAGCAGAAACAACAGGTAGGGCCACAACCAGGGCCAGGCACAGTCGCGGGCGAGCGGCTGCAAGAGCGCTACGAACGGTAGCAGCGTGGCGAAGGGGCCCGCACCTCCTAGCTGCTCGAGCCACAGCCTAGCGATCAGCCCCCGGTCATGCTTTAGCCAGACCCTTTCCAAAGACAACACGCGGCGGGGCTGCGGCGCCGTTGGGACGGGGAGGGGCGCACTGGTTTCGGCTTGGGTCTTGAAGTAACTAATGGGCCCGGCACAGTCCCAAGCTCTCTGGCGCAGGGCCCCCCCGTGCTGCAGATCGTCGGCGGAAGCCTCTAGCTGCGGCGAGGCCAGCGTCCGACCCGTGCGCAGGCATCTGCCGTAAGAGTCAGTGCAGATCTGCGGCTCGCACAGGTGCATAGCACCCGATAGCGCACAGGCGGACCAGGGCGAAGAGGGCAGGCTGCGTACCCATGGGCACTGTGTGTCACAGGAATGCGCACAGTAGCCGGGGCGCGTTTTCGCGGTACAGGCTACAAAGGAGTAAGCGCAGGAAACAGCTGCACTGTCAAACGCCCATTGCATGTTCTCATACAGTGGCCCCCTGTGTTTTTTCTTTTGTGCCAGTCCTTTTCAGCCCGGCTTCTGGGGTGGTTTTGCTACTTCTCCAGCCCCTCTCCCTCCCCTCCCCCCTTTTATCTCTCTCTCCCTGCCCCTTCTACCCCTTCCAAATTATTGTGCTGCGTAAACTCCCCTCCCCCCTTCCTCTGTACAAGTTTGCGCAGCACACGAATTCTGCGAGGAAGCGTCACGAAAAGACAGACAGCCTTTGGGAGACGGCTGTCCGGATTTTATTGGGTCCAGAATCCTTCCTTCTACCCTTTCTCTACACCTCGTGGATCAGCCGCTTTTTTTTGTGGGGGTGCAAGAAAGTTCTGGTGCCTCCGTCTCCTCACACAACCACCCTCCCTCCCCCCCCCCCCACAATCTCCGCTCTCTTGTTCCCCGCTGCTTCCTTGCGCTCGAGTACACATTTCTCCCCATCCGGCATCTTTCCCCCCGTCTCTCCCCCCCCCCCCAAAAAAACCTCCCGTTTGTTTTTTTCTTGTGCTGGTCTTTTTTTTTATTTTAAAGGAAAAAAAGAGTACGAGCATTCTTTAAAGACTCCGACCCGGGCTCCGACTAGATCAACATTTTAAAGAACGGCCTGGACTCAGACAAAGCGTTGGTCATGGCTGACACAAAAGCCCTAGGTGCTCTCCAAATCGTAGAACCCGCAGAAGTTATCCAAGGCCGAATCAAAGATTACCTTCTTGCAAGATCCGTAGAACGCAAATATACAGCAGCCGCTGTACCAAAGGACGACTACAAAACACAACGTCTGCCACAATTTGTGCAGACATTGTTGTCGGACAAAGGTAAAACTGGTAAGTTTGACTTCAGCGCGACCTTGATCAGGTTTGCGTACTTAGACGAGAAAGCTGACTGGAGCGATGCAAAAGTTCAGCACTTTGTCCTAAGATGCCAGAATAGGAAATCTGAAAACTTTGACGATGTCTGGGAACATATCCCTACTATCCAAGGCGCGCAGGCTACAAATGCAACTGCAGTCCGATTGGCGGTGTTAGTTGCTCAGTATGATTATCTCTGGACAAAATGGCTTGCAAAAGCAGCGGAATCAAAGCTAACAAAATCGAATACGCTCATCCAACGCTTGTCTGACCAAAAGACTGACAAACTGAAGATAGACACCGTGATGGATGAGGCAGAGCAAGAACATGACGCTGGCGACTACTCGGAGTGGTGTTCCTTTGCTCCCGACCGTTACGTGCGAGCCGATATGTCGGCGTTAAGTGCGATCGCCATACTAATGGCTTATCAAGCGGAGCTCGTGGCGGTGTGGCAGGACGAGAGAAACAAGCGGGCCGTGACTTCTCTAGCAGAACTAACTACCCCCAATTTCATTACGGATGCAATGATTGGCGAGATGCAAGAGTACGCGAAAAAGGTTCTAGGAGGTACGGTCGAGGTGATTGACACAGAGGTACTCAACGACACCCCGACAACATTCAAAAATGCGCTGGTCTACGCGTTGGTCTACGGGCTCTGCGCCGATAGAGAGGGAAGAGACGACCCAGCGGATATTGCAGTGTATCAAGAAAGACAGATTGATCGCCGCGGATGGAACCGATTCCTGTACAGCCTGTTCTGGATTTGCACCAACACACCTGCGTTGAGGCTGGTCAAGTTCGGGCCGGAACCTGCGGAGCTCCACCCAGAGCCGGAACCTGTGGGGCTTTACCCAGAGCCGGAACCTGTGAGGCTTTACCCAGAGTTGCCCTCCGAGTCAGAGGTAGCAGACGCATTGTTGTCGGTGCAAAAGAGTCTAGCCGCAGGGCAGCCCGAAGGGGATGAAGAGGCAGCCGGTGCAGAAGGAGACGGCGGCGAAGAAGAAGACGGCAAAGAGGCAGTCGGTGCAGAAGGAGACGGCGGCGAAGAAGACGGCAAAGAGGCAGTCAGTGCGGAAGGAGACGGCGGCGAAGAAGACGGCAAAGAGGCAGTCAGTGCAGAAGGAGACGGTGACGAAGAAAATGACGAAGAAGACGACGAAGAAGAGGAAGACGAAGAAGAAGAAGGCAATGAAGAAGGCAGCACAGGAGATGAAGGAAGGGTCGAAGGGATAGACGAAAGTTCTTTAAGCCTTGTTCCTACGCCCCTAAAAGAGCCGAAATCTGCTGGGTCAGGATTTAGTAGATATCTTGGCTTAACAAACCCGCTCCCTATAATATCAAGAATTGCAGAATCTTTATATAGGACTGCCGGGTTCTCACAATTAGACACTACTGCGAAGAACCTAGCAGCAATACTCAAGGTCCAAGAATCAGGCTTGGCCGCAGCCAGGCCTGTCATTATGGATTCAGCCTCCTCGTCATTCTCAGTACCTTTCTCAGAATCGTCTTCATCTTCGTCGTCATTCTCAGAACCATCCTCGGCCTCGTCCCTGCGGGTTTCGCACCCTACGCAAACACCGGCCTCGTCGTCCTCGGCCTCGTCCCTGCGGGTTTCGCACCCTAAGACGGAGCCAGCCTCGTCGTCCTCGGTCTCGTCCCTGCGGGTTTTGCACCCTAAGACGGAGCCAGCCTCGTCGTCCTCGGCCTCGTCCCTGCGGGTTTCGCACCCTACGCAAACACCGGCCTCGTCGTCCTCGGCCTCGTCCCTGCGGGTTTCGCACCCTACGCAAACACCGGCCTCATCGTCCTCGTCCTCATCCCTGCGGGTTTTGCACCCTAAGACGGAGCCAGCCTCGTCGTCCTCGGCCTCGTCCCTGCGGGTTTCGCACCCTACGCAAACACCGGCCTCGTCGTCCTCGGCCTCGTCCCTGCGGGTTTTGCACCCTAAGACGGAGCCAGCCTCGTCGTCCTCGGTCTCGTCCCTGCGGGTTTTGCACCCTAAGACGGAGCCAGCCTCGTCGTCCTCGGCCTCGTCCCTGCGGGTTTTGCACCCTACGCAAACACCGGCCTCGTCGTCCTCGGCCTCGTCCCTGCGGGTTTTGCCCCTTACGCAAACACCGGCCTCGTCGTCCTCGGCCTCGTCCCTGCGGGTTTTACCCCTTACGCAAACACCGGCCTCGTCGTCTTCGTCCCCACGGATTTCGCCCTCCGTGAAAGCACCGGCTGCGTCGTCCTCGGCACCATCCCCGGGGTTGTCTGCATCCTCGTCCTCACGGACTTCGTCCGCCAAGGAGGAGCCGGTCCCATCAACGTTCTCGACCCCGCGGGCTTTGTCTCTGGCCTCGTCGTTGTCACGGCCTTCCTCGACGAGGCCGCCATCCAGGACTGTGCGGTTCTCAGACACACCGTTTTCGTCTCCTGCGGGGGTTCCGTCGGGGGGCCCGTCTGACCCTTCGCCACTCGATTATTCACCCGTATTTGTAAGCCCTAAACAAGACCAGCCCACAACAGACAGACAAGAGCTGCAGCAATTGGACCTACAACAACAACAAGTAATACAAGACCTGTACAGTGCAGAAAAAACTGCCCTTGCAGCACAACAGATTGCTCGTGCGATTGAACAGCCGTCTGGCACCCACGTGTGGGAAGGGAGACAATTCGATCTGCAACAGATATTTACGCTTGCAACGTGGGGTAATATACGCCGACCACAAGTTGCAACTGCAATACTGCAAAGCTTACCAGTTATTATAGACGCTACAACCGATGCCGGAGCGAAGAAACTTCTCACAAATTTATCAGCTGCAATCACTCTTTATCAACAACATCAACTGACAACCGGCAGGATTTCAGAGGCTATCTTGGCTAGAAAGGAGAAACTAAGCAACCCGAAACCAGTGAAAAAAACGAGCGTTAGAAGCAGTCGAAAGAAAACCGGCACGATTCACTCTGCTCCGAGCCCACCGACAACTAGTGCAGGCTCAGCCGGCGGTGCGGATGATGCGGGTCCTCCTGCTCCGAACTCACCGGAGGCTTTCCTGGATACAACCGGCTGGGACCAAGAGGGTGAAGCGAGAGTGATTCATCTTTCTTCTTCTCCGAATCAAGACCTAAAGACGATTAGCCAGCGCGCGGATGACTCTGCCTTTAACCCAGTGGGCGTCGCGGGTGGTGCAGCCCGTATTCCCAGTCCGACGGCCCCGGCGGGCGTCGCGGGTGGTGCAGCCCGTATTCCCAGTCCGACGGCCCCGGCGGGCGTCGCGGGTGGTGCAGCCCGTATTCCCAGTCCGACGGCCCCGGCGGGCGTCGCGGGTGGTGCAGCCCGTATTCCCAGTCCGACGGCCCCGGTGAGCGTCGCGGGTGGTGCGGCTCGTGTTGTCCGGAGCCCGGCGGGCGTCGCGGGTGATCTCGTTCAGGAGGTCCAGGCAGACGGCGTGGGTGATCTCGTTCAGGAGGTCCAGGCAGACGGCGTGGGTGATCTCGTTCAGGAGGTCCAGGCAGACGGCGCAAATGTTGCAGATCCCGTCCAGGACTTGGCAGACGGCGCAAATGTTGCAGATCCCGTCCCCGTGGACTTGGCAGACGGCGCAAATGTTGCAGATCCCGTCCCCGTGGACTTGGCAGACGGCGCAAATGTTGCAGGTCCCATCCCGGACTTGGCGGACGGCGCAAATGTTGCGGATGGTGCTGTTATTGTCGGTTCGGGAAAAGACACAACAATATTTAGCCTGGATGCAGCTGCGGATGAAGAGGCACAGTTGCAGCAGGCTTTGGCACAAGAACAACAGAGAGTACAGGACGAGCTAAGTAAGACAATGAAAAACATCAAAGGACTAACAGCTGATTTCTCACCTAAATTCAACGATGATCCCCGCGATCCAACAAAGTTCTTACAGTCCTTTGTAGATACGTGGGCTGATGATCTGCAAGATACCCTTGCCACAGGCCTACCGATCCTGGAGGCTCTTATACCCCGAGCAGCCGATAACGCTTTGGCCAAGGATTTGAAAACACTCGGAGACAGAATCACTAGCTATATTGAGCTACTAAAGCGGCAGAATAATCTCGACGAGCGGCAGAAGGCCTTCGGCAAGAAAAAAACCAGGGGCAACCAGCTCAAACGCCCGATCAAAGACCTGCTCTCCAAGCTGGTACCAGGCATACCCACCAGAACACCCATCTTTTTGGACGCACTGCAAAAGAACCTAGATGTTTATGCGCTTGCGGGCGTGCCTTCGATGAACGTGCGACAAAACGCCACTGTACAAGAAGAGTGTGAGACAGCCGTATTGTTATGGCGCTGGCGGGGCCTGGCTAGGCTGCAAGAACCAGCGGACACCACAGTTTCCGAATCCTGCTGGACCAAGTTCCGGCAAGCGCTGCTCGCCGACCCCGGGGAGGCCGCCTGCGAAGTGTTAGCACGACTCCCCGCCGGCACGTGGGACTCCGTGCGCCAGCCAGTGCCTTTTCTGGCAGATCAGGAGCTAGTGTCCACGCAGCTAGAGAGCATTGTTAGGGTCCTGGCACTGGACCAACTGGTCCGGGGCCAGCATGACGTCCTGTGGCCCCGTGCCGTCAAGGCCAAGCTCTTGTTCACGGTCCAGGACCTGCTGTTCTCTGGTGCTATTGGCGCTCCGCTTTCAAAAGGGCTGTGCCGGCTCTTTCCCCAGCAGTCCGACCGAGAGGAACTGTTCCTAAACTATGGGCGAGCGCCCCCCACGCAACGGGACAGACAATTCTTCCGCCAGTACGAGCTGTCTACGCTGCCTAAACAAAAGAGCGAGTACGCAGAAATCCGCGTGGACAGCTCGACGACAGAGTGGCACCTTTCCTGCAGCCTGGGCGGCACTAGAAAAGATTTCGCGTCAACGGCGCCCAAGGGAGATATAGACCTAGGCGCGTTGCCACCGTGGATACGAGGCGTCATCGACCAACACGAGGCCGTCTGGCTAACCTGGCCCCTGCCACCATCGGATCCACCAGGAAAATATGACGCATTGTGGGAGTGCATTGCCCAGGGCATCCGCGCGATTGCCACTGTCAAGCTAATCGCCTGTGAATTTACTGGTGGCGACGAGGGCTTGATCCAGAACTTTGTAACTGGCTTCAGCGCCGATTTCAATCTGGCCGAACAAATAACGTCCCCGCATCCTTTGCTGCTGGCTACGCGCCGCCTCAGGCCCAAGCAGGAAAAACTAGTACTGCTATCACGGGAGACTTTTACGCCCTACGTCCACCAGCTAAGAACGGAACAGCTAAGTCTTTAATTCTCGTCACAACCTATTAAAAAAAAGCATTAGCCAGCAGAAACAGTCCACCGAGTGAATTTTTTAACTATCGTCGCTGCCGGGCGTCGTGCCGTGCGACAGCAGCGGTTCGTGGTCGGCCACGGCCTCCTCGGCGCCGAGCAGCTGCCGCAGCCGGCCCCGCGAACTTACGTGCAGCGGGAAAAACGGCGAGCGGCAGCGCCCAGCCCTTGTCCGCCAGCAGGTGTTCGGACAGGGACGTGCGCACCGCGGAAGAACGGCGCGCGAAGCTCACGTCGCCCACGACGACGCGCCCCACGCCGTCACACTCGGCCCGCGGCGGCGTAGATAGCGTCCAGATGTACACGTAAGGTCCCTCCAACGAAGCCTCCCGCAGCAGGGCTTCGTTGGCATTGCGGAATCCCTGCTCCAGCACGGGGCAGTCCAGTTCGCGCGCTGGTAATTCGTCGTCGCCGCGGCGCGGGGGGTCCAGGCACATCGAGTCCAGCAGGTCGGCGACTTCCAGGTGCCGGTCGAACCTCACGGCTACGTTGTACAGCAC